>JANHFT010003339.1:105099-123855 GCA_032467955.1 Pseudoxenodon macrops | reverse complement strand
CTTTTGATCCCCCAGTCACATGACCACATAAACTAAGCCCGCCCACAAGCCACGCCCACAGAACCAGTAGGAAAAATTTTACATTTCACCCCTGCATAAGACATAACTTGATAAGCAATATAGATTGCTATGTTTATCCCTTGAAGTATACTAAGCCACAAGCAGGTAAGGCTGCTTCCTGCAGATGCCTAGAATTATGCCTCTGCCTTTTAAACAGATGTTAAGTATTGTATCTCCTTGATTTTCTTGAAAAACTGCAACCAAGCAAGGAGCTATCTTGGCTGAAGAAATAAAGCCTTATATTTTCTCCACTCTGCACCCTCCCGCTATACATACCCAACAAAGAATCCTCCTCTATAGCCCTCCCACCTGAGGAATTGCAGGGTCTTGTGGGTTGGATAGTCTGCCTGTTAAAAACATACATTGTACATTGTCCTAAACAGAAAGCCGAAGCATCGTTTTTTAAATGCTCATCACTGTTGATACTTCCAACAAGTGGTTTGGTATTGGATTTGGTCTTATCTGTTTCTAACAGACAGTCACTTGCATTGGAAATTTGACCTGAAATAAAAATTCAGCCCCAAGTATCTGCTGTCAATTGTGCAGAAAATGGGAGATGACAGCGAAGTCACTTCTGCATGCTGAATTAGATCTCTTTCCAACATATCCTAATGTCATTATTAGCACTCAAATGCACTGTGTCAAAATGTGTCTGCATAGGGAAATGGACCAGGCCCATCAAATTTATCTTTTAGTCTAAATGACAACCTGCTTTTCATTCAAGGTTCCACAGACTTTTACCAATAAAATAAATAAATAAATTACACTTTGCAGTGAAGCCGCCTATGAACTAAGGTTTTTTTTTTTTAAACAATTTTTTTTTTTTACGAATGAGATCAGAAGCGTATCATTTAATGAATTTTGCTAGAAGATTTCAGCAAAAATAGTATCACTGCTAACAACATTTTAATCACACAAAATATTAATCCACAATTCGTAAGATTGGATCCCTACTCTAAAACTGGGTATATGCAATTTCTGAATTGTAATTCCAATCTCCGGTGAAGAATTTCGTGTGTTTATTTTTAATCTGTTGAATGGTCATAGTTCAGCAATTCCATGTGCATGTGTGAACTTCTATGTGCAAACGAGGCTCTCTCCATTTTATTTAAATAACTTAGAAACTATAACAAAGGAAGTTAGTATAGGTACTCCTCAATTTACAACCACAATTGAGCCCAAAATTTCTGTTGCTAGGTGATACATGCGTTAAGTGAGTTTTGCTCCATTTTTTTCTTGCCACAGTTGTTAAGTGAATCACTACAGGTGTTAAGTTAGCAACACTAAGTGAGATATATGTTAAGGGAATCTAGCTTCTCCATTGACTTTGCTTGTCAGAGGATTGCAAGAGGGGATTACATATTCCCTGAGACACTGCAACCATTATAAATGTGAGTCAGTTGCCAAATGTCTGAATTTGGATCACATGACCATGGAGATACTGAAATGGTAATAAGTGTGAAAAATGGTCATGTCATTTTTTTCAGTGCTGTTGTAACTTCAAGCAATGCATTACCTGACTCTGTGGTTTCTTCCCCAAACCCCCACAATTTTAACCTTAGACTGTCTACTGTTGACCTCACCCCATTCTTAAGAGGTCTTTAAGGGGCGTACATAAGCGCACCAACGTGCCTACCGGTTCCGGTCCTAATGTCCCCTTTTATTCATAACCATCTCATGTACTCATAACCATGTTTATACATTTTATGGATTCACAATCACGTCTATACTTTTTCTGTAATCCTATATATGCTTGACTAAATAAATAAATAGTCACTAAATGAACTGTTGTAAGTCGAGGACTGCCTGTACTTTCTTCCATGTTCATATCAAGACTCAGGCTAGCCTGAGAAAGGTGGAAACACAGAGAGGGAGACACACACACACAAAAAGAGTGGTGCTTAAATATTTGTGAACCCTTTTGAATTTTCAATATTTCTGCACATATCAAGATATGTGATCTATTATTCACATTTGTCTTAAAACTAGGTAAAGATAACCCAGTTAAAGAAATGGGTCAGAAACCCTTATATTTGTTCATTTTTTGAAGAAAATGTGTCGGTGTTGCTTGTACAAAAACTCTTACGATAGTGGGAAAGAAAAAGCAATGAAAATACCTGTTCAGTATTCCATCAGAGTACTTCGATTTAGAGTTACCTTTGCAATCAATCGCCATTTATCATCTCAACCACAGTCTTTTGGTTGATTGGCTAAATAATGGGAGGACCAAAGGAGAGAAAGAGATACATATTTGCTTCCTTTCATCACTTAAAATAAAGGATAGGGCAAAGGAAGGTTCTTCCTTGAATTGTATATCCAATTCTAGGTGTTACATGTAAATGAGATTCAGAAAAAAAGAAATTGAAAAAGAGAGAGACAATGAAAATGATCAGGAAACTGGAATCTAAGCAAAACTAAGGGACCTCAATATGTTTAGCCATGAGATAGACAATCAAGGGGGAACATAATAATTTTCAATTTCCTGGAGTTGTGTCATGTAAAAAAGCAAATCATGTTCTCTATCAGCCCTGAATTGAGAATAGGTTACAGGAAAGCTGAACCCCACTGAATGGGATGACAAACTCCCAAACGGTTCAACCATTGAACCGATTTTCAAAGGAGTTTTTACTTTTATTTATTTGTATCCCCCCTGTATTATTTTTATAAACAATTCAAGGTGGTGAACATACCTAATACCTCTTCCTCCTTCTATTTTCCCTATAACAACAACCATGTGAGGTGAGTTGGGCTGAACAAGAGTGACTTACCCAAAATCACCCAACCAGATTTCATGCCTAAGATTTCACGATCTTCCAGTTTCTAGCCTGCTGCCTTAATCACTGGCTGGCTCTAGTTGTGTCACCCTCTTTTGCTGGATGTGTTACGTAGCCATGATTTGAATATTTAATTTGGATTCACACTCTGAACAGCAGTGGCAATAGCACTTATATACCGCCCCATAGTGCTTTAAAGTACTCTGAGAGGTTTACATTGTCAACCTATTGCCCCCAACAATCTGGGTCCTCGTTTTACTGACCTTGGAAGGCTAGAAGACTGAATCACCCTTGAGCCCTGTTAGGATCGAACTCTAGGCTGTGGGCAGAGTTAGCCTGCAATATTACAGGGCTCATATAAAGAGAATGGGCTCATTAGTCCAGTTAATAAGATCCCATAACAGTATAAATCACACTTTTTAAAGATAATTGGGAATCAGCGACTCTTATAGAAAGAGCAAGAGTATGTATGTTCAAATACAAAAAGAGAAACATAAAAACATGATGGGTCTTAGATTTAGGGTTGGAATCTATCTTGAAAAAGACTAAAATCACTATTACTATTATCTGGAAGAAGAGCCTTAACCAGAGGTGGGATCCTAACAGTTCGGTCCGATTCTACTGAACCGTTAGTAACTTACCAGCACGGTTCGGTAGAACCGTTAGCAACCCGGGCCTGCCATGCCCCTGAGCCAGTTCTTTCAGTGATGCCGTAGGCACCACCATCTTGGATTTTGCGCACTTGCACAGTGCTTTAAAAAAGCTTTTTTAAAGTGTTGCGCAAGCGCACGCGGGGCTGCAGCACGCCCCTGAGCGAACTGGCAATAAGAAGATTTAGAACCCACCCCTGGCCTGAACGCCATGTAGGTGCAAAAAGAAATCACTTATTTTGGAGCCAATTGGCTACTAGGGTCAGCTGAGACCAGGAGTAGCTGTGCTCTGATCTTTTTTCAAGTGACAAAAAAGAGAAGACCCAAATGGAATAATGTTAGGAGTTTTTTGGACCATTAATGAGAGGATTTGTTTTCTTAAGCCTGAACTAGAAATGAGTTAACATGGACTACCTCAGGGCTGTCAAACTCACGGCCTGCGGGCCAGATGCATCACACACTGGCCATGCCCACACCCAGTTTAGCGAAAGGGAGGGGAAAGGGGGAAAGGAGAAAAGAAACGTGACACCACCAAGTTTGACACCCCTGGACTACCTTCTAGATTTCTATGGGGTGTAACCAAACATCAGGCCCCATAGACCAATCTCAATATGTTGTTTTGTTTAGAGAAAATATTACTGTATTTAGGAATGTTCAAAGTTCATACATTAGGCAAGTAAGAAAGTGTTTAGAAGAAAATGGCAACCAATTTGAACCTTTCATGAAATTTATATGATAAATTGTCTAGGAGGCCTCTGTATATATATACCCTACAATTAGAATCGAGCTACTTTTATTATTGAGGATGTATCCATTTGGCTAGTGTTTGCAGATAATATGTGGGAATCATTTAAGACCTGAATAAATGCTCAGAACTATATTTATGAAAAAAGGAGACTCCATCTTTCTTTGTATGCGCCCTTAACATAATCCTCCTTGTGATTCTCTCTCTCCCTATATAATCCTTCTGAAGCAGCAATGTGGAGATAAAGTGGGAGGAGAAGGAGGAAAAGGTCTTCAAAATTTGACTGATGTTTTCTTGTTTCCAGGCCTTTAAGCTGATTCGTTTCCTTTACATTTATATTGCTCAATGAAGCCATCATCATGTCATATTTCAGCTGGAAACATTCCCTACTCAATGGAAAAGATTTAAACCTATTTTTGAAAGATGGTGATTATTGGCTTTGGTTTCTAGAGTTCCTACCGTGTTTTATACATATTTTATCACCACATTTCCATTTTATAAATAATGTTGACCCAGAGTGAAGCACTTTTAAATTATTTTAATTTAAATGTGCTCCACTCTGGGTCAGCATTATTAAATTTAAAAATGTGATATGTATTCTTAATATTTCCTCATTCCAATCTATTTATTTACTTTATGTTCGGCCCTCTTGTCAATGTTTTAAATGTTTTCAGATTACATAAAAGCAACAGGAGATGTTTTAAGAAATAAACATTAACTAGAAGCAGCACAAATCAAACTTGGGCTATGCTGCAACTCAGTTGTTTTCACAGTTTGATAACTATGATTCAACTTGACAGTCATGATGCGTTACAAACTCTAAAAATTAGATAGACAGGTATCCTATTATATTATGTGGCTAAATATCCAAATGGAAAGGAGAAGAAAAAAGAAATTTCAGTAAATAAAAAGATTTCTAGTTGCAGCTGATAGCATTTGCTCAAAAACATTCATTGTAAGACAGATGAAATCAACTTAAGCAGGAGAAATCACCATTCCTAAACTAGCAATCTTCAGGATAATGGAAAACATAGCATCCTGAACGTATCTAAAATATTTGAAATAAAATTCAGCACAAATTAAGAATTTTTAAATACTCCAAATTTCGTACATATGTACATGCTCATATTGCTGTGCTTTTTTTAGGCTAAGCTATACAAAGGTAGAAAACAAATGGGAAAGAGTAAGCAAAAAAAGAAGAGCTAAAGAGAAGGAAATGTAGCTAAAATAGGGTTCACATTGTGTTTCCATTGTGTTTTCTGTCCTTCCAGACTATCCTTGCAATTTTAGCACATCCATATATTCCAGCATGCATTGCCTTCTGTTCTTTAAATTTCTTACTTCTGTGCTTGTGAGATTCTCCTTAATTCGATACAACCACAACTTTCTTGGTCTTCTCAACTCATTACTCTTCCTTCATATATCTGTTCGATTATTTGATCCTCATTCTTCTTTTCTTTCATAGTTACTCGCTTTTATATCCAGTAACAGTAACAGAATTGGAAGGGACCTTGGAGGTCATCTAGCACAACCCTCCTGCTCTCATAGGAGACCTATCCTATTTCTGCTAAATATCTGTCCTGTCTCTTCTTAAAATCCAGTGATGGGGCACCCACAACTCCCGAAGGCAGTTTATTCCACTAGTTGATTGTTCTCACTGTTAGGAATTTTCTCCTTAGTTCTAGGTTGCTTCTCTCCTTGGTTAATTTCCATCCATTGTTTCTTCTCCTGCCTACAAGTGCTTTGGTAAAGAAATATCCATATTTATTCATCAAACTATTTTTGTTCCATCATACACTTCTTAAGTATCCCCGATCCCATACCACTGCACTCAAGTATTTTGCTGTTTCTCCTGACATATTCCAGCTCTCACTTGCAAATAACAAAATGGTAAACAGCGCACTCTTTAAACAGATCCATTGTCACTTCTTTTGACAAACATTCATTCTTTTCTATGAGCTTTTGCAGAACGTGGCATTTTTCCATCTTGAGTAAGCATTCTACAAAACTACATAAATTTATCCACTATTTTTTTACTATTTATGTGTGACTTTCAATTGTTCACTCCATCTTCCTACAAACACAACAGCCTTAATCTTGGACACATTAATTTTGAGTTCCATAATACATCACAATACATCATATCAACTAGGATTTTTTTTTTACAATCATTTTGGTTCAACGTGGCATCCTCTGTATATAAAAGTATACATATATTCACATCCTCAGCCAACACACCTTTAACATCACAACCATTCATTATATATTTATAAAAACACTAAGCAAAAAACACATCACATTTCTGTTTTACTCCTGCTCAGAGTTAAACTATTCACTAAGCTTTCCATTTATTCTCATACAAGCATTTCTCCCATAATATGCCATCCTTAACTGCACTCCAGAATCAACTTTCAATTCCATATCTGCACAAAACGTTCCATAATTTTCCAACTCAATAAACATACAATACATTTTCTCACATTCACTCATTTTTCAGTGACCATTCAAAGAGCGAAAATCTAATCTGCACAATTCCTGCCTGCACTGTACTTCTTAAATTTTACTCACTGACACCTGTCAAACTCTTTCATTTGAATTCTGGTGAATACTTTCCCAGGCACACTTAGCAAAGTAATCACCCTGTGGTTGTTTGCATTTATTCTTGTTAACTTTTCTTTTATTTAAGAGAAGAATGCTGACATTCTTCCAGTCTCAGTACAGATGCAGTTTTTACACAAACATTAAACAAATTGCACAAAATTGAAATAGTCAAAATGCACACATATTTTAATTTCTCCAAGTACATCATCAATATCTGTATCCATCAACATTTTGTGCAATTTTTAAAGCTTTCTTATCACCCACCCACCTCTTGGGCACTGACATTTATTCACTCAAGTTCAGGTTAAGAGATACCATAATAATTCGCATGAACATCTCTAAAATACTTCCAGCATTCTCTCAATTAACGTTAAATATGAAGAAGAACAAAATAATGACAATAGGTACAAGAATTAGCCTTACATTTGACAATGAAGATATTGAAGTGGTGGATATCCTATTCCTTTTAAGATTAACAATCAACAGCAAAAGAACAAGCAGACAAGTAATACGCTGCAGATATGTTTCCTGTAAGTTACTATGGAAGTAAAAGTTGGGCTTTGAAGAAACAAGTTAGAAAAAGTGTTAAGGTTTTTGAACTTCAGTGTTGAAGAAAACTCCTGAGAATATCATTGACCATCAAGAAAACAAAAAATGGATTATTGATCAAATCAACTCAGAGTTCTCACTAGAGGTACAAATCACTAGACTCAAATTATCCTGCTTCAGACACATTATGCGAAGACCTAGCGGACTGGAGAAAGCTCAAAAGCTGGAAAAGATGGAAGGATAAAAAACAAAAGAGGACAACCAGCTGCAAGACAGATGGACTCAGTTGTGATGGCAATGAGTGCATCGTTGGAGGACTTGAAGGTCTAGGTTAGGGGCAGATTGTCATGGAGAAAATCCTTGTAGTTGATAAAAGTCAAGCTTGACTTCATTGCGTATCATAATCAAGCAGTAAAAATATGCTTTAGGATGTGTACTGCAACCTATATAGCAAATATAATCAGAATGAATTGGATAAACTGATCCACCTTTAAAAATGTTGGCATAAAATCATTCATCATTGTTGGATTATCTTTGCATCCTCTAATAGCATCTTATATGATCTGAAAATCAACCTCGTTCTCTTCCCATCTTCAAATATATCACTGCTTGTGAGTTTTACTCTTTCAGTATATTGCTTGTAGCTGATCAAAGGAGTTCAGAACTATTCTTTTTTGCTGTCCTTCCTCATATATATTCACTACCACCTTCATATTCTCCATTGCAACTCAGCTCTTCCAGGGAGCCTATGACCCAGGGTGGGTTCTGCTTCTTTTTGCTGCTGGTTCGCTCAGGGTCGCGCTGCGTCTGCACACACGAAGTGCACACACACACACACACACAGAGCAATAAAAAAACTAGGTTCTGCGCATGCGCATGCAGAATCCAAGATGGCAGCGCCCACAGAGAGACCGATGGAACCGGTTCCGTGACATCACCGCGGAGTTCCTACCGCTTTTATAGAACCGGTAGGAACCCACCTCTGCTATGACCTAACTCAGCACTTTAACAGTAAAGAGAAATATAGGATTTCAATATCTTAATAATTTTTCACAAGATGATTACTGTACCATGTTGAAATATTCAAACATTTAAAATATTATAAGGGTCTAAATGTTTTATTTTTCTCAAAGCCAATATCAGAATATTTACTTTTTGGTAGCAAAAAAATCCTATCTGATTGCTAGTTTGGCTTTCTTATTGGCACCCAAATTTATATATATATTTTACCTTGATTCATGTATGATGGCATATAAGACACTCAGAATCACTTGACTGAAATATAAGTAAATAAATAAATGCATAAAGGGCAAACTCCGGACAAAAGAAACTAAAATGTATACGGTGGCTCAGTTCATACAAAAAAATGGGGCACAATTTTCATGGTTTAGTGTATTGTGCAAAGTCAAGAGTCAGATTAATCCCTAAAACTATGGGCAAATATTATGTTATATAAAAAGAGCCATTGACAAAGCTTTTCTGGTTTAAGAATTTCACAAAACAAATTCAAGGCTGGATCCTCTGAAATCAATACTGAACCTTTTGTGTTCATCTTAAAGACAAAAAAAAATAAGCCACAACATCTGGCCTTGCCATTAGATATAGATTGCTAAGCTAAATAAACCCATAACTAATACAACAAAGTTCAGCGGACAAAATTTTCAGTTCAGTAGACAAAAAATAAGAACAGAGATCAATAGCTATTCAAAGTCTGACATTAAGAATCCATGAAATGGGTTTGGATAAATAATGTACTGAATGTTGTTCCCATGTCCTTATGACATTCCTGATTTGATGGAGAATATATATATATACACATATATATCTCATATAATCTTCAAAGGATAATCTAATATATATAATTTTCAAAGTTTATAAGATTCTTTGAAGCTTATGTGTGTATGTGTGTGTACAGTGTGTGTGGGTATGCATGCTGTGTGTCTGTGTGTGTTCAAAGAAGTATCTGCTGCAACATTTTCTTGGGTACACCATGAAGTTCTAATATGAAATCTAAGTTGGGGAGAGTGTCCACCTCTCCTTCACATATTTAGATCCCAAGAGTAGATATTATAAGGAAGAAAACTCATTCAATATTTTTCCCAGCCTAAGAAATTAAAGCAGACGCAAAGGATGCAGAATGCTGGCAAAGAGCAAACCAGAAAATGGACTCACAACCACAGCGTTTGTTATCACCTCTCTGTGATAACGTAAGCTCAATAACAAGCCACGTCAATAGGAGTGCTAAAGCACCCTCAACATGAATTAGACAAATGGATGCAGAGGAAGAAAACTTTCAGGAGACTAGAGGCCAATTTTCCACACTATAAGTTCAGCCAACTTGAAATGCAGTTAGTTAGATACTAATATTTTCCACTGTTATCTTTTCCGAATTCTGGAGGATTCCACGGGTGTCACCTTCAATGGCAGCAGCGCCGAGGGGCAATTAAGTACTGTCACTGAAGCTGCAGCAGCACTTTTGTCAGTATGAGTTAAAATATCCAGCTTCTGATAAGTGGCTCTGCATGGTGCTGCAATGATTAGAATCAGATAAACTATGAATCATTCAGCTTTAAGATGGGGAAACGGGGAGACTTATGTGGCTTTGTGTCGACTGCTACTGCTGCTTTATGTAGATCAAATTGAACCTCAAAGCACGGTGCTAGATCAAAACTGATGCTCTGGAAGAATGATTTGAATATCAGGTTTTATGCCTCCAGCTAATTAATATGCTCAATGACTATTTCAGCTGTTCTAAGAAGTTTCATGGGAGGTTTAGTCACTGGAAAGCTTTAAAAAAAAAAAAAAACAACCAAAACACACCAAAGTTTTTAAAGCTCCTCAGATAGAAAAAGGACCGTATTTTCTTTTCTATTTATTTTGATAAGTACATACCATGGTTCCCCATTAAAAAAAACCTCTCAGGCTTTTACCCTACTACAGTGTGTGCACCATGGTTTTGTAGATGACTCCAATTAATATGAGCCACTGTGGCACAGTGGTTAGAGTGCAGTACTGCAGGCTATTTCTACTGCCTGCCAGCTGCCTGCAATTTGGCAAATTAAATCTCACCAGGCTCAAGGTTGACTCAGCCTTCCACCCTTCCGAGGTGCGTAAAATGAGGACCCAGATTGTTGGGAGCAATATGCTGACTCTTAGAGAGGGCTGAAGTGGTGTATAAGTCTAAGTGCTGTAGTTATTGAAGACTTTTTTGGTAAGAAGTTAAAACTCTTTATTCACCAGGATGGGTTCTTACAACTCACAGCTATCTTTACTACTGGCCACAAATTACAATATAGCAAATTATAGCCTTTAAAGTATTATGAAATATGATGTAATCTTTCATAATACTTTAAAGGCTATAATTTGCTATTGGGGAAAATGCCTCCTTCCTTATGTTCAATATTCATAAATAAATGTTATGAATGTACATATAAATGCATGAACATAAAATTCTTTCCACATGGCAAAGCAAACCTCTATAGCAGTCTCTTTAACTTTACTTTGCTTAGCACCATTTACCAAACAGACCCGATTTCCAAACTACCAACGGAAAATTGTCAGTACATGTTGTCAACACAATCTATGAAAAGTGATGTGCAGCATCCAACTCGAGTACTTCAATTTACACAAAGACATCTTGCTGAAATAACCTGAGTAATTAAAAGTAGGCTGAGTGACACACAAAATCAGCATATCCTTTTTTTTTAATAAACTCAAGGGTTTTTTTTTGTTTTCTTTACAAACGCCATCTGATTAAAAAGTGTGTGTGCGTGTGTGTATACTACTAAATTTCTCAACACATATTTTTACAAGAAGGACTCAATACAATTTAGTGAAGAATGGGAATTAAATCAGGACCTAGGACTCAAGGACTCAAATTCCTACCAATAATGAACTCATTCAGCTGATTGAAATTTGAGTCCTTGATTCCTAGGTCCCAATTCATTCAACTAGCGGGCATGATAAGAGGTTTATTGTTGTTGTTAATAGAACTATATTGAACATAGCCAATAAATCCCAAAAGCAAGCCATCTCCAGCACAGATTCCTTCCTTTAAACTTTGAATCATAAAGTAATGGCTATCTAAGCACAAATTAATATCCAGCATTGCAAGTAAAGCTAGCTATGTTTGTTTGGTTCCCTCCCCCCCCAGTTCTCAACAATAAATCCAGGTGAAATAGGGAATTCACTTAATCTGAATCCTGGGTAATATCAGTTCCTAAATACTCCTTAGGCATAATTATGAATGTAACCAAAGGATGGGAGAAGCTGCAAGATAGAATGCCCAGAAACTGCCTTAGGCTTCAGGAATGTATTGTTCTTAAAATTCAACATTCAATCTAAATTGGAGAATTTGCAACGCACCAGGGAACGTAAATGTATTTTTCCCAACAAAACATGCAAGGTTTTTACAGGGATAGCAGATTTATTTATTTATTTAGCGTGTGGCGATTTTTATATTAGCCAGCAGACTGCAGTGCTAATACAGAGTAGTACTTTGGCTGTCTAAGACCGCTAGCCTTGTTTGGTTCATGCTCCTTTGCCTTCCAAGGTCCACCACAGTGGGTGTGCTAGCTCCGCATCAAAAAGAAAGACAAAGGCTTTCCTGCAGCAGCATCCGGGGCCCATTTCCTCCACCCAAAGCTGCCTCGTAAACAAGCATCACAACCAGGAAGGTCCGGCACCAGCAGGATTCTAACCATCCCCATGAAGCACTGGCTCGTCTTCCCACCGAAGTAATGCCAGTGTCAAGGCTCACGACTCCAACTAATGAACTCAAGCAAATGAGAACCCTGAGACTTGGCTCCTTCTCAAAGGTCTTCTTTAATGAGTATATCATATCGGCACAGCTCAATGGAAAGCCAAATCTAAATCTTTCCTGCGGTTTCAGTATGATGAAACTAGGAAATAACCCCATCCCAAAGTGTCACAGGTCACATTGGCCAATTAAGTTAGTTGGCGGGCTCTTCAGTCAATCCTTTCCCAACCTTATCTGTTGCCAGTGAAGATGACCTTGGTTCTCATGAGAAAGCTCTTTGTTGTGACTAGTAATGCATTCCAACCTCCTTTCCCCCTGTGTGGCAACTGAGGAATAGAGAGATGACTGAGGAACAGAGAGATGGCTGCGGCCAGGTTCAGTTCGAAGTTGACAACCGATTTTTCTACTTCAGTGGTGGGTTTCACTTACCTTTGCTACTGGTTTGGGAATGGGAGTGTGCACATGTGACGCTTCTGCACATACGCAGAAGCTTCTGCCCATGCACAGAGCATTCTTGATAACATCCGGCCGCTGCTGCTAACAGTCCCCCCGAACCAGGCCAAACCGGTAGGAACCCACCCCTGATCCACTCGCATAGAACATGCTTTCAAACTGCTAGATGGGCAAAAGCTGAGGCAAGTGACAGGAGCTCACTCCACTATGCAGTGCTAAGACTCAAACTGCCGAAGCAAAAACCATCTCCAGCATCATTAAGCCACATTGTACATTAGGAATAGCAGATTAAAATATACATTTATTTTACTTTATAATAATAGGAATTCAACTTAGAAGTACTTGTTTGTTTTTGTTAAAATCAGGGATGAACATCTTCCAACACTAGTGACTGCACCTTTTCAGAAGAGCATCACCGTGAGAAGATCAATGCCAGGTCAGCCAAAATAGACAAAGTTTCTGACATATTTTTTTAAAGGATTCTTTGAGGTAAGTTTGTTGTAGTTATTATCTTGTTTCTGTTATTTTGGAGTTGATTAAAACAGAATAAAGTCTTGCACATGCTTCAGACCCTTTAAAAAAAAGGGAAGTGTGTGTGTTGATCTCTTTGATATTTGGATGCCAAACTTAGATTTCAGAGAATCATAAGGGCAGAAAAGTATCTGGGGCCGCTACTGGAGCACAGGTTTCCCAACTTTGATCACCACCAACCTATTCTGTGTTTGAGCCAGCCATAATTTCCCTTTCAGTCTGATGCTGCATGGAATTTTGGAACTGTACAGTGATCGTGATTAATCTCTACCAGACATCCTCAACATTAATCTCACATCAGAATAATACATTATTATTTTTTCTGAGACTTTTCCTACTATCAGGTTGAAATTCGTGGAGGAGAAAAACTACAGGCTCTGCTTAATATTACTAGAGACTGAGTTCCCTAAAGAATCATTGCAACCCTGGTTCAGCATGTGTATGTTCCCAATCTTTCTCCGAGAATAATTTTGAATTTTATAGCATCTGGCACCTGCCACATTTGTCTACCTGAAATGTGAGTGATGATTATATTTACCCGAGCTGTCAAAGCAATTCAATTAGATAGTGTATTAGCACTCCTTTACCATTCTGGGTCAATGGAACTTTTCCATAGGTTAAAAAAAAAGAGAAGAGGAAATCATCCATAAGGGGGGGGGGGAACTTAGCAATTTTTCCCCCCAGGAACAATTTAGTAGCTAAGTTAACAAGGTAGATAGAAAGATGTGTGTGTGAGAGAGACAGAGAGACAGAAACATTTCTTATACCTACATAGATTACAATATAGAAAACAATGAGCCAGATGGGCGAATAGAGTTTAACTTGGACAGACTAAAAGAGATCACCATTTTTGCAGGAAGTTTGTTTATCCTTGCCCTAAACTCTATCATTTATTTCAAGCTCCTGAAGGCAGTAACAGCCTCTTGTTCTTATTGTTGTTCTATCCTGCTATTATACAGGTTACAAATTAGGGAGTGAAACTGTGTATATATGTGTCTGTGTGTGTCTGTGTGTATTTGCTACACAAAGAGAATGCTCAGGAAAATTCAGTTTTCCTAGCCAAGTTGTCGCACAAGAACGCTTGGCTGTGTTGTGCAGAATGGTGCAAAAGTTATATATCTGTGCATCACATGTACCACATATAAATAAAAAGTAGAACAATATTGAATAAAAGTGCAAAGTTGCTTTATTTTTTTTACAATCTGAACATTCATTATTTTGCTTTTAACTGAAACATTTCAACTATTAAGGGTCTAAAGAGAATGCAGGTCACCAGATGGCGATTTCTGATTTAAACTACCCATCTTTTTTCTTTCTTTCCTGAGAGATTTTTCTCCTGCAAAGTAGTATATATTTGCAGAAGGTATTACGTGAACATACACCTGGTCGTAATGACTCCAAGAATTAAATGTTGGGTAAAGAATCATTCAGGCTAAGTTGTGATTACATGCATGGCTTTCATTTCCCCAAATTTTCTCTCTGGTAATCTGATGATGGAGAGATATCTCAGCTTTTGTATTTTGCCCCCTGCATCTCTTGATGACTTATGATTTATTTGATCATCACCATCATCATTATAAAAAGAGAAGAAGGAGGGGGGCAGAGAAGGCAGCAAACCAGTAAGAATATTGTGAGATAAGATACATGCTGAGATTTATGTTGATCCATCTGCAAACAAGCTAGCCGGAGGAGAACTGGCAGATGAGGAAATCTTTGCCATCTATATATTTCAATCTCTCTAAATAAACCATCTACTATATTAGCAGCTTATTGTCAGTGCTTCTGCATACCAAGACAATTTTTTTTCAATCTTCACACCGTTTCTATATCATTTTCAAAGAGATCTAGGCAACCGGGAAGAATTTTTACATTTTTATTGCCAACTGAACCTTATGGTCTATATTGCTGTGATTTTTTTCCCAAAGCACCGCACACAAAGCTTTCATTATTGCAGCTGTTTGACAGCCAAATACTGGTTAGTGATATGTTAGAAGAAGAACTGGAATCACTGCAGAGTCTTAGGAACTGAGTAAGAACCTATATCAGAAGCTATTTTCAATTCACAGGGATGTTATTGTTGCTTCATTTGAGCACTATGTTCTGGCAAGCAAATTAAAGATTCTGTGTCAGAAGCAAATATTTGGGGAAATTGTACCAACAAGAGAAACAAAGTAAGTTTGGATTTGGAGCTGAAAAGCATAGAAAACAGAGCATGAAATTTGCTTGATGTGCCTACTCTTGATTCTCATCACAGACAAAGTAGGAATGAATAAGTGATCCATGACAGATATAAGCATATACTAAAAATAATTCTATATTTTGCTTTTGAGGGGCAATGGGTATCCCCATGTCAAGCTCAATATTTGGATGAATTAATAATTCAAAATGAAGAAGCTAATTAGTTACTACAATAATCCTAACATGTGTTTCATTGTTATGGGTTTCTTAGGCATTCCCTAGGATCTCAAAGTCCCTAAAAGATCCGTCTTGCTTACCTTGATTTGTGATCTCATATTTATTTCATATCTGTTGTGGCCCACCAACGGCCAGAAGAGCTGGCAGCAGATTCGGACAGTGAGGAGGTTGGGGAGGAACATGAGCCAGTCCTGAAGTCTGGGGAAGGCTCTGATGAGGGCTCTGCGTCAGAGACGGGGCGAGGGCCATATGCCAGTTATCAGCTGCCTTCGGAGTCAGACATCAGTGAGGCAGATGAATAGCTGGAGCCTGTTCCCATTGTGCGCATGTGCAGAGTTGCCAGAAAAAAGGGAACAGCTAAAGAACAAGGGTCAACTTGGGAATAAGGCCACAGGTGGACAATGAATGGCCCCTCCCAGAGGGAATAAAAGAGGAACGAAAGGGGAGTGGAGTTTGCAGGAGACAATTAGTTCATTTCTGCATTCTTGCCAAGTATTGCAGCATCTAAAAGATATCAGCCTGGCCACTCTCCAAGCCTGATAAAGGTCGATAATTGGGAGCTATCTTGAAAGACTTTGCTGGAGAAGAATTCACTGTAAATTAAATAAAAGAGGTTTATTGGGATGAGGACTTGGCTTTGTACTACCGGGAAAGCCTAGGTCAGAACACTTCGACTTGAGCAGCATTTTCTGTTGGGCGATTGTGTGAAACTACATTGTGTATTATCGGAGTAAGCTAAATAAATGGAAATGGACAGACCTACTCCAGATCTGAGCGAATGCCAATAGAATGCCAAGGTTGACTGGGTATCATTGTTGTCTAGTACAGGTACTTCTTGACTTACAACCAGAAATCATCCCAAATTTTCCTTTGCTAAGCAAGACAGTTATGAGTTTTGCCCTGCTCTACGACATTTCTTGCCACAGTTGTTAAGTGAATCACTGCAGTTGGTAAGCTAGTAACACGGTTGTGAAGGGAATCAGGCTTCCCCATTGACTTTGTCAGAAGATCCCAAAAATTGTCCCACATGAGCGTGGGACACAGCAACCGTCATAAATCTGAGGCAGTTGCTAAGCATCTGAATTTTGATCACATGACCATAGGAGCTGTTGCAATGGTCATAAGTGTGAAAAACTGTCATAATTCACTTTTGTCGTCGTTGTAATGTCGAATGGTCACTAAATGAATGGTTATAAGTTGAGGACTTTCTGTATGTGTATGGCTCACCAACCAGTATCCCAAGAGATGGTCTTTTCCAGGACAGGTAGCATACAACCCTGATTTGGTGGAACAATTCAACTTCCTTGAAGTTCCTGCTAGAGCAGGGGGTTGGACTAGATGACCTACAAGATCCCTTCCAACTCTGTTAATCTTAATCTTAATCTGAATGTTCCCAGACCTGCCCTGGGTAGGAACTGAGGGCTAGTCTCTTACATTACTCCCTGGATCATGGTCAGTGACTCATTCACTAGAACAAGAACTTCTAGACTGATGTCATTTTAGAGGTGCATTCTGGACGAGATCCATATGGCTTACTTGCTGTCTCTCGCAACCATTAGCTAAGGCTCACGCTGTCAATTCAAACTCCCCATCTGTAGTTTGAGCTACACGATGGTTATTCCCTTGCCCTAGTATGGATGCAATGGCTCAGTGGCTAAGACTCTGAGCTTGTCAATCAGAAAGGTCGGCAGTTCAGCGGTTCAAATCCCTGAGCGCCGCGTAACAAAGTGAGCTCCCGTTACTTGTCACAGCTTCTGCCAACCTATCAGTTCGAAAGCATGTAAAAAATGCAAGTAGTAAAATAGGCACCACCTTTGGTGGGAAGGTAACAGCGTTCCGTGCACTTCGGTGTTTAGTCATGCCGGCCACGTGACCACGGAGACGTCTTCGGACAGCGCTGGCTCTTCGGCTTTGAAACAGAGATGAGCACCACCCCCTAGAGTCGGAAATGATTAGCACATATGTGCGAGGGGAACCTTTACCTGCAATATTATAAGATGTAAATTCACCCAGTGATTTAGCCCCCAACAAATAGACATTTCGTGTAAGATGTTTCTAGGGTAAGAACTATTTACATTGTATAATTCCATACAATCAGAGTTAACTAAAACTGTATTTTTTTCCCCTCCCGCGATAGATCATTGGGAAAGCACATGAATGGCGGACACTTCCTGGTTGCCTCTGTGATTTCCATCCAGAACAGCAGCTTTGTTTATCCATCATGTCACAGTTGCTTTTCCAAAGTATCCCTGAGATTCAAACGGTATGCTTCCTCTCAAGAATTATGTTTAGTCCTCAGTTTATACCAGGGGTGTCAAACTCGATTTCACTGATGGCCGAATCAAGGTGGGGCCGGGATGGGTGAGGCCAGGGTGGGTGTGGCCAGCTCAACGTCACTTGGGTCGCGGGCACCTGTGATGGCCTGAGCATTCTGACAGCGAAAACAGGCTCCTGAGCTCTGTTTCAGCTGTGACAGCCTCCTGCAACCCTCTGACAGCGAAAATGGAGTTCGGGAGAGCCACATGCAGCCCTCCCAAGCTCTGTTTTCGCTGGCAGAGGCACTGCGGGCCAGTCCTTTGCTGTTTCCAGGGTGGCCCTGTGGGCCAGATCTAAGCACTCCGCGGGCCTTGATCCGGCCCCCAGGTGTCGAGTTTGACACCTCTGACTTATACAGTCAGACCAAAGTTATAACAGCACCGGGGGGGAAAAGAGTTACGACTGTTATTCACACTTACGCAGCATCCCCATGGTCATGTCATCAAAATTTGGACACTTAGCACCTGGTTCATATTTATGACAATTGCCCAGGATCAATACTGCATACACTCAACCTCTAATAAACTATTTACCTTTCTCAACAAGTGGAACCAAGGTTCGTTTCTGTTTAGAGGCTTAAGTTGTGGCAGGTTCAGCACTAGCCTTAGGCCAGGGCTGTCAAACACAAGGCCCATGGGCCAGATCCGGCCCACAGGGTGCTTCAATCTGGCCTGCAGAGCTGCCCTGGAAATGGCAAAGGACTGGCCCCCGGTGCCTCCGCCAGCAAATACGCCCCCTATCCCCGAGCTCCGTTTTTGCTGGCAGAGAAAATTTTCCCCTTTTGCATTTGAGCATGCAAGAAGGGATAAGAAAGGAGAAAGGGAAAGAGGAAAGGGAAAGAAGGAAATATGGGAAGAGAGCAAGGAAGAAAAAGGAAGAAGGAAGGAGAAGGAAGAGGGAGGG
>JANHFT010003339.1:88995-104999 GCA_032467955.1 Pseudoxenodon macrops | reverse complement strand
GAATAAAAGAGGAGTGAAAGGGGAGTGGAGTTTGCAGGAGACAATTAGTTCATTTCTGCATTCTTGCCAAGTATTGCAGCATCTGAAAGATATCAGCCTGGCCACTCTCCAAGCCTGATAAAGGTAGATAATTGTGAGCTATCTTGAAAGACTTTGCGGGAGAGGAATTCACTGTAAATTAAATAAAAGAGGTTTATCAGGATGAGGACACATCTTCGTGCTGCTGGGGAGAGCCTAGGTCAGAACACTATCCACATGACACAGTTTGTGCCTCACTGAGAGAAAAAGTGGTCCTAAATGCTTTGGATCAAGTTTTATGAAAACATCAGTAGACTTGGGAGATTGTAGAAATCATTGCCCAAATCAAATGCTAGATTTTTGGGATTTGGTGCTTGAGAAAGTAGTAACAATCTGCTCCCCCAGCTCCAGCCATTCCTGAAAGAAACAAGATTACTTGGAGTAACTTCAATCCAAGGCTTGTTCTCAGTTCAGCAATCTTGGAGATCCCGATGAATTAAAGTGCAACTAGAGAAAGGCAACTAAAAGGGTGAGCTGTTCTTGGCTTCTTGAGGAATTTTAATACCACTGAGGGTATTAGCGCCCTTGTCTAGCATAGCTCTGTGGGTGGTGGGTTAAAGACCAGAAATCATCACATTTCTCTCATATCTTCCAGAATATAGAAACAAAGAACCATTGTTCAACCTAATGGCATTTGAGGTACAAGGCCCCTCCCATTTCCATCCTACCCTTTATAATGTTAACATCGATATGGAACCACTGATCATGTGAAAGTTTGAAATTAATGACGAGCAGTATTTTAATGCTGGCCAGCTTTATTGCTTGACACCCTCATAACTGATGTCTGTAGGAGGAGACCCATACATATCTATGATTTGGGGGTGGGGTGGGGGAATTGAAGAAATCTGATAGACCTTTGCCGACTAATGCATTTTATTTCAAAAGCATCAGCTTTCGTGAGCATCTCAGGAAGTGAACTGCAGCTCACAAAGGCTTATGCTTTTCAATAAAACTTGGTAGAAAAGCTGCTTTCTATTGTAGACGTCTTTTCTTTTACACCAGTGCACAGGAAAGGTTGAATAAAAGTACAGTGGTTTGCTGTGCTCTCAATGGGGACACCTTAAATTGATGAACTGGTTCTAGATTCAGGGGCAACTGTTCTAGAAGGAGCTACACTTCTTGAAATAAGGAATGCAAATTGGGCATTCTTGGAAACACAGTATCACAGGGCACATACCCAGAATAGGTTCTTGAACAGTAGTCTTTTACTGGATAGTAACAGCTTTGTCATCATTCAGGTTCTGGTAACATAAAATTGAGCTGCGTTTTACAATGACCACTATGTATTTATTTATTAAGTTTATATGTGTAGCAGAATGAGTTGTGGAGTTCAGTGCGCCATCAGCTTAGAGTTGTTAAGTTTCCACAAGTCCAACCCCTCCTGAATTTCATTGGCCCTTATCTCACACCGATTTAAGTCTTGAACTTTAGTTGACTAGATTCCTATGTGTAGACTCGAATAAATTGTCTATACTGCAATCTAACGGATGGTCTTGATTCTTTGTGCCTGACATTATGCCATCCATTTCACTATCCAGATAAGTCGGTGTGGCTCGCAGTGAAGTATGAAAACATAAAGAGAAGTATAAAAACAGTTATAAACATAGGAACAGTTAAAATTACAAGAATTATATACACCAGTAATCAAGAGCTTGTGCAGAGTGGTGGGGCGATGCCTTCTTCTGCCATTGCAACAGCCACCTCCAGCCTAAAGCATCTTAATTGGGGACCCATGCCAACTGGCAGAGCCATGTCTTAAGACCTTTCCGGAAAGTCAGAAGTGTAGGGGTGGACCTCACCTCCAGAGTCAAGATGTTTCAAAGGGCAGGGGCCACAGCAGAAAATGCTCTTCCCCTAGCTGATGGGGCTTAGGCTGACAGGGTGTTCCATCAGAGCACATGGGGTAGGCCAGTCCCATCAGGACAAGATGGCTCTTCAGGACTCATGCCATAAAGGGCCTCAAAGGTGATAACCAATCCCTTGAATTGGATCCGAAAGCAGATCAGTAACCGGAGCAGCACTTGTGACAGTGGTGTTATATGCGCTACCCGAAGGGCCTCCAGAACTGTCTATGTTAACCATATTGCTGAGCTATGCTTCATTCTAAACAATGTCCCTATTGGCTTTTGAATGGAATGTGCGGATGTTTCTAGTCAGCATAATGTATAGGACAACTTTCCACAACCTACCTTCCAGTTGTATTTGAACGATTATTTCCAGAATCCCAACTAATGGTGATGGCTAGGAGTTCCAAGAGACACTAGAGGTTTGATATAAAGTTGATCAGTTGAGAAGAATAAGTCTTGTGGGAAATAATAGATTCATACTGAACCGTAACAAGAGTTTTATATTCTGTCTGAGCAAGCTAATCTCAAGCCTTATGTGTAATTTTTACTGTTTGCTTAAACCACATTCCATTTTGTCATGCTAATGCACAACTAACTTTAGATTAGTTTGGTATTATCAGCTAAAGAGGTGTCATGATTTAACTTCCATAATAGGGAGGGAGGGGATAAGCAAAAGAGTTCAACTCATCACTTTAATAGAGCAGTTGCAAAGAGTTGCAAAGGGTTTGAGGGTGGGCAGAGGGTTGGTTCTTCCAATTATCAAAGCACTCCTAGAATCAAAACTTTTAAAAGAACGAAGTTACATTCTGGAAGAAAGACATCAGATAATCCTTAGCAACGTAGGACAAGATGCTCGATATAAACTACTTGTGTTCCTAATTCTCCACTTAACTTCTCTGTTTTATCATGAAGTGATAATGGGAAAAGTTTTTAATTTTTTAAAAAAAGAATTTGCCATTTCTAACACAAAGTGATAATCTGTTGACAGATTTTCTTGCATCTGTCCCTGAACACTTACTCTGAAACATTTTAAGTTCTTAACTTTGCCTTTCAAACGAGCAGATTACAGAAGGCCCCAAAGGGAAGGAACATTTATTTAATGGTAAACCCTTTTCCCAGGGTGGGTGATTGGGAGGGAGAGTTAGAAGGCTGGAATGCTGCAGTGTATCCTCAAAGGCATTTTTTTTGAACCATTACAATAATGGTTTACAGCTATTAAATAAATTGCAGCTCCACTTTCAAATTCCACTTATAAAGGAAAAGCAATGTGCATTAATTAAAAAAAAAATCACACACAACTAAAATCTTGACTAAAAAGATTAGGGAGAGATAAACTGTCAACTACCAATTGACCAAAATAATACAGTAACATTTTAAAAGATTTAACAGATGAAGCAGCAATTTAGATCCTCTCATTATTTTAGATCTAAATGGCAGATGCATCCTGGATTTTTCCCCCCCCTCTGAATATTTAGCATGAGATAGTTTAATCAGATAAACAGATTTCCCCTCTCCCAACAAAAGAAAGGAAAAAGACAAACCGAGACGTCTCCATGCATTGACATTAGAAACTTTTGAGTTGTATTTAATCACTGCAACTTTTGAAAGTTATTTTGTCTCCTAATAGCATAGTCTTCAAGATAAAGCATACCACATCACCACCAAACAGACTACTTCCATGAGGAGATATTGTAGGAGAAGAGCAGGCTGAGCTAGAAGGTGAGATTAAATGTGTCATCAGTTTGGAGTCATTGTGTTGCCATAAGAGACTCAAGTCCAGCCCCCTTTGAATTCCATTGACCCTTAAATGGCACCAATTTAGCTTTGACCATTAGTGGACTAGATTACTCTATAGGTAGCAGTAATAAACTCTTCTATGATTTGTACTCAAGGAATGCTCCAGGTGATTTGGACTTGACAGATATCTTCTACCAACCCCACCAGCATACAGTATTTTACTCACACTGGGTTGCCATTGCGCATAGCTGGTTTCCTTGTCTACACAACATGTGGAGGGAACACAGGTCAGGAGAAGCACTTTCTCTGCATGGACAAAACATCCAGGTTGGATTTGTGGCATGTCCATAAGCAACAGGTGATGGAGTTGTCCTCTACCTAAAACAATATGGATATTCTGAGCTGATGATAGCTTATCCAATCTGAACTTTAAAGTTCAGTCCCTCCCAGTCTATACATACTCCACATTTGCAATATAGCTTTTTTTTTAAACTTTACTATTCTGCCTTTATTATTTTTACCAATAATTCAAGGCAGTGAACCTATCCAACACTCTTTCCTCCTCCTATTTTTTCCAAAATAACAACCCTGTGAAGTAGGGATGAGAGAGAGAGAGAGTGTGTGACTGTTCCAAGTTCAACCAGCCAGCTTTCATGGCTAAGGTGAAAGTTGAATTCACGGTCTCCTGCTTTCTGGCCTCTTGCCTTCACCACTAGACTAAACAATCTCTTTATTGTAGAAAATAATGCCTTTAATGGCAGCCCTCTGCCCAAGACAATGGCATGTTAGTACACTAAAGGTTTTCTCCTTTTAGCTACCATTTAGCTCTTTTGAACAAGTGGATATTCGTTTTATATAAGGAATTACAAGTAGTCCTTGACTTAGTTCATTTAGTTAGCCATTCCAAATTACAACGGCACTGGCAAAAGTGGCTTGTGGCCGTTTTTCACACTTACATACTGCTGCAGGATTCCCGTGGTCACATGAACAGAATTCAGATGCTTGGCAACTGCTTTATATTTATCTTGGGGTCATTCGATCCCCTTTTGTGACCTACTGACAAGCCAAGCCAATGAGGAATCCAGATTCACTTTTTAAGAACCCTGTCTCTCACTTAACAAATGCAACGATTCCCTTAACAACTGTGGCAAGAGAAGTCGTAAAACGGGGCACAACTCCCTTAACAAATGTATCACGTTGCAACATGAATTTGGGGGCTCCGTTGTGGTGGTGCCTCAAGGACTGCCTTTATTTTGAGTGGCAACAAATAAAAAAATACTTGATCTCTTCAATGTCCCTGAGATCATCCCTTGATTGCCTCAAACCAGCTGCCTTTCTATTGCATTTGTAAATCCATAGCAGCGTTAACTAAAATCAAAGCAAAGCCCTGTTCGGTGATGAGAGCAAAAGAAGCGACAGTGTGTAGACTCCAAATGAAGCTGCTTCATATCTGGATCTAATGGTCCAAACTATCAGTTTCAAATGGATCTTTGTTCTCATCTCTGAAACAAAGCTGTGATATTCTCCAATCCGAGTGCTTCCTTACTCTTTCGCTACCATTTCATTTATCCTTTGGGACGTTAATATTTAAGTTAGCATCCATGGTAACATCATTTCTTTTCTTTAGAAAATCATTTAGAGGGAAACAACAGATTGAAATCCCACTGAGTAATTTGCGCAGAAAGTGGATAAAACAAGGGAAGAGGCAGCTCCCAGCAAAGTTGCTCAGCCAAATGTCACTTGGCTTTCCAGGACCCCTACTGCTAATCTTTTATCAAAAAATATAGTCAGTTATAGGTCCAGGATATACTAAAAGCCCCAGGGTTATAAATATTTAGCATTCACTTGCTAGGTTGTTTCCTGCCCTTTGATAACAAGGAACAAAATTGCTTTTCTGTTGCATAAAGAATCTTTCAAATTCAATTGCTTATCTCCTCATTCATTCAAGAGCTGGAGACCTTAGATTTACAGGAAGCAGAATCCATGATACAAATATCGTATAGTAAGCAGAGGACAGATCACTGAAAACTAACCCAGAACAGTCTATTGATTTTAAACTTGTGTATCAAGGTATTCTCCAGTGGCCTCAGCTGCATCCAAGGCTATGAGAAATTCCAATTATCCGAGTTTCTATATATGGGCTAAGCATTTAGTTATCAACATCCACCATAAAACATATTTTCGGCTGTTATTAAAGTACTATTACTACGTGGAATTGAATGTGTTTCTACTGAGAACTAAATGTCATTGAAGCAAGCAAAGCGGTGCCCTCCATAAGAAATTCCCTTTGCAGTTATGGATAGTATGCAGACTGTGATAGTGGCGATGGGCCTGTCACGGCAGAATGCAAAATGAGCCTCCGCCAGGAACATTTTGATGAGTTCCCATGTCTGTTCCCATAAATAAGACACTTTTTCAGCCTCTTTTTTACACTCTCTAATGAGCCACTATGATAATATTTGCCATACTAATTAATTGCTGCGTACGAAGCAACAGTAAATACCTAAGGAATAGCATGGCAACCCTCCCAAAGACTTATTTTGAAGGAAAAACACTTATTTATTTTTGTTGTTGCTTTAACAGAAGATGACAGACAATGAGCCCAAAAGGTTTTAGTCTCCCTTTTTTTTAAATTTATGCATAATTCACGCTCCAATTTTTAATAAGGAAGAAGTCCCAGGTGTACAGCTGCACCTGAATTTGCACGCCCATGCATGAGCACACATTTTCCCCAGCTTTAGTCACATTTTACAAACACAGGGGGGGTTTGTTTTAATTTGTGTATTCTACATTGTGTGACACAGCTTTGTTCGCTCTGAATTTTTCAGTAACCATGTCGAAGGTATGAAAACAGTGCAGAAAGAGTAGAAGAGAATCTGAGCACATAAAGTAGTATCATTAACCCATAGGGAAACACTACCAGCTACTTCCACACCAAAAGATGCTATTAGGGGTACTATCAGAAGATGCTATTAATCTCTCTCTCTCTCTCTCCCTCTTCCTCTCTCTCTCCTGTCACCTTATGCTTTTGCTGTGCTTTGCTATTATGACAGGCTGCCATGAACTGTGGGGAGGGAGGACAAGGAGGGTGATTCTTGGGGAATTAAAAGTAGAGACTATAGCACCTCAAGACGCTGCCCCAAGGTCATCCAGTTGGAAGGAGGAGGAACCCACACACCAAGCTGCACTTGGACTGACCACTGGGAAAACATCTTGCATGGATTTGATTGGTTACGGTGGGGTGCACAACAAGGGACAGTTGAGGGCGGAGTAAAACTAAGGTATTTGGGTGCGCAATTCTCAGTTCTGGCTTTGCGATACTAATACATTTGATCTCTAATAAAAACTATACATTTGTCAACAAATGGAGCCAAGGATCATTTCTATTTAGAGGCTTAAGTTGTTGCCAGTCTGACACTATCTATCTCTCTACAGTATCTCTACCTGTCCATCCATCCGTGTGTTCTGCAGAATTTGTGTGTTTTCCTTTTAAAGACCACTTAATAGAAAGATACTTAACTTGCTTAATTCACAGTTACTTTGTTCCTGACATGCGAAGGACATTAGCATTAGAAGGAGATTCCATTCACTTCTTGTGATGTTAGGTTTGTCCTCTTTATTTTTTTCTCTCTCTGCTTACTAAAGCTAAAGATATGGTCCACTGCTTCCCTGACAGTCACAAATTTGGTTATGAATGGCCCAGTCCTAAGAAATCCTGGAAATGTTTCCGAGGGGGATAAGTAAGGAATGCCGTTCCCAACAGGGTCACCCAAGAGATGAAGGTTGGCTCAACTAAAATAAGCAGGCACCTATAATGGGGATAGCGATATAAGAAGATCCTGCATGCAGACAATTGTGACAATAGCACAATCATAAATTAATGTTGTAAAGGAGAAGGCAATGGTAAACCACTCCTGTATTTTTACCCAGGATGTTGTGGCCTGACAGAAGCCAGCAGAGCTGGCAGCAGAGTCAGACAATGAGGAGGTTGGGGAGGAACATGAGCCAGTCCTGGGGGCTGGGGAAAGCTCAGACGAGGGTTCTGCATTGGAGGCGGAGAGGGAGCTAGACAGCACTGAAGCAGAGGAACAGCTAGAGCCTGTTCCCAGTGTGTGCATACGCAGAGCTGCCAGAAGACAAGACGAACTAAGAAAGCAGAGTTGACTTGAGAGTAAAGCCACACCTTGGAGGTGATTGGCCCCTCCCATAAGAAATAAAAGAGGAGCAAATGGGGAGTGGGCTTTTACAAGAAACAGTTATTTCATTCAGTCGTATCAAGAGTGGAAAGTTCTGTTTGTGACCTTAAGAGACTCTGTGTCAAGTTTTGCCTTGCCCTGCATTTGGAAACGAGTTATCTGGCAACTTTCCAAGCGAGATAAGGTTTGTGTTGATAAAATATTCCTCTGAAAGACATTTTGCCAAGCCTTGCTGACTGTGAATGAAAGAAATTCACAGTCATGTAAATAAAAGGGGTTTTGCCGGGACCAAGACTCTGCTTCATAGTTTTTAAGGAAGCCTAGGTCAGAACACAGGAAGCTACATGAATAGAAACATAAAAAGACTGATGTGATATAGTCCTTGACGTACAACCACAATTGAGCCCAATATTTCTGTTACTAAGCAAGGTAGTTGTTAAGTCAATCACATCCCATTTTATAATATTTATGCCAGGGTTGTTAAGTGAATCACTGCAGGTGTTAAATAAATCATGTGATGGTTAACCAAATCTGGTTTCCCCCATTGACTTTTATATAGCCGAAGTCATCTGGGAAGGTTGTAAATGACCCTGGGGACAGTGCAATCATCATAAATACATACCAGTTGCCAAGCGCCCTAATTTTGATCATGTGATCGGGGGGGGAGGGATACTGCAAGAGTCATAAGTCAGTCACTTTTTTCAGTGTCATTGTAACTTTGAACAGTCACTGAATGAATGGTTGTAAGTCAAGGACTATCCGTAGTGATGCATAGTTTGAGGGACCGTATCTTGCCGGACACATCTACCCGATCCATCATAGCTGGGAGACAGGGAATGTTGTAGGTCCCATCCCCAAGGGACATACACCTGGTGGGACCCAGAAGAAGGGCCTTCTCCATGTTGGCTCCCACTCTCTGGAACATCATTCCCCCAGAGATAAGAATGCCCCCCCACTCTTCCAGAAGGTGTTGAAGATCTGGTTCTGCCAGTGAGCCTGGGGAACCCAGAGCGGGATGGAGCCCATTAAATGGCTTGTGTGATCTGCTGTCGCTGGGGTGGGAGGTGGAGGGGTGATTTTGTTATATTGTACTATATTAATTTATTTGATTCTTTTTGTTAGTTTTTATTGTTTTAAATGTGGTCTTATATTCCGTAAGCCGCCTTGAGTCACCGTGGGCAAATAGAGGGCAATATAAATCCAATAAGTAAATAAATAGGTCTCAGGTTGGATAGAACTTATATGTGACTGAGGAACAGATGAGGATCTTTCAGAGAACGAATATATGTGTATGAAGCATCTAAATTAAATCCTTTGGGACATCTAGTTGCTGATGTTGCCATACGTGAAAAGAAAATCCAAAGCTGCACAGACACAATTACAATAAATGTCAGGAGGTCAATAAGTGGTCGATCAATGACTGAAAGTTGATGGGGTTTCAATTAATCTTTTGGACTCTCTAGTCCAGTTCCTTAGTCTTGAAGGTTCATAGCGGCGAGACAGGGTTACTTAGGATTGCCAGAGCCACCTTGAGTTGTTTCTATTATTCAAATCAAATCAAATCTTTATTATGGTCATAGACCAGCCTAAATCTTTATTGTTGTTGTTGTTGATAATTAAAGTAATATTTATCAAATTATTTTCATATAATAAGTTTTTTTTGGGAGGGAGTGTTGATGAATAATCAGAAACGTTATGAAGGGGTCAATGAGCTGAAGAGTTGGGCGGGGGCTAGATCAATGTTTACTCTCCAATGTAGCAGTTAGAGAAAATCGTGACCCACCAACAAACTATTTAAGCAGATCAGAAGCAAATTCTAACAGCAATATATCCTTAGGTACCCAAGCTGGCTTACTGCCTATAATAGAACTATGTAGGACTATGCTTTGGGCCTCTCTTCCCATTCCACTCATAAATTATCCAGTCCCACGCAGATGAGGATGGATCCCTACAAGACTACATCAGATGCTTGGAATACTGTAAACTGGACTCTTTTAATATGTCAATATCCTGACATCCAGTATGGATGCCTTGGACCAAATCCTTAATAACACATGCTAGAATCCTTCCATACCATGCTTCTACTCCACTTAGACAAGGACCTGTCTAACAAAAATGGGAGTAAGATCAGTCAGTGACAATGTCCCGATTATTCAGGCTGTGTGCACCCACTCAATCTTGCTCAGAACCCACACTTTGAGATCCAGTCAGAAACCTTGAGAAATTCAACCATACCAGGGAGCACAATAGTTGGAAAAGAAGATGTAATCAGGGACTAAGATAGCTTTTAAAATGCATCAGCATTTAGGAAATATTGGAACATACTATAAGATCTTGCTAAAGCGTTGAAAGAGTTTCAACATATACAGGTAGTCCTCTACTTACAATCTTTTGTTTAGTGACCATTTGAAGTTACTGGAAAAAGTGATTTACAATCAGTCCTCACACTTACGACCATCACAGCATCCCCTCCATCACATGATCAAAATTCAGGTGTTTGGCAACCAACATTTATTTACAATGATTGCAGCATCCTGGGATCATGTGATCACCATATGCAACCTTCACAGCGGGCTTCCAACAAGCACATTCAACAGGGAAAGCAGGATTCACACAATGACTGCATGATTCATTTAACAACTGCAATTGTTTGCTTAACAAATGTGTCCATAAAGGTGGATGTGACTCACTTAACATTTGCTTAGCAATGGACATTTTGATATTAATTGTGGTCATAAGTTGAGGAGTATCTGCATCTCCAATAAAAAAAAGAGGTAAATGCTCAATAAAGTTTGGAGAATCGTAAATCAAGGAGAAATCTCAATGCTGTCTCCACTTTCATAGATTCAAATGTATTCAGAATTTCTGGAAGAGAAACAGATGAAGGGAATCTACTAATAATGGCTGTAGAAGTCATAAGTTATTGTGTAATGTTCACTTACATTCTATAAAGAGAATATTGAGAAATTGGAAGTATACCTTTGAAATCTTGAAAATAGTTGATTGGTTGTTCTACAGTAGAATCTCTACATATTTTCCCCTCTAAATTCTGTGTGGAATATAGTATTATACAACTTAATTTGCTTCAGTTTAAATAGCTTAGTAGATTTTCTTGTTTCCCAATACCATTGCCTAGTGCAATGTGATAATATTTTGTTTCAGCTGCATATAATTGGTTAGTTCAAATTTAGCAGAGAACATGAAACTGTATTGCTCAGGAGATGCATGAAATGCAAAACAATTAACAATTCCTTAATTTTTTCCCTCTAGAGATTTAACTTTAATCATTGCTTCTTTTTACGAGAAGCATATGCAATAATACAACTTGTAATAAATGATTTTGCTGCAAGAAAAGTGATGAAATGAAGTCCCTAATGATAGTAAAAACAACAACAACAACCTACCATTCCTGCTCCATCTGCTTAATAAAATCATTATCATTCAACAACAAGTTACACATTCAAAGATCATTTGAAAGATATATGTAAATACTGTAATTGACCAATGACAGGGATGAGCCAAACATTTGAAACCTGAAATATTCTAATCTCACAATGGCCGTTTTGAGCATTGTAAATGCCTTTCGAGAGTTTTGTTTCGAGTATCAAACAAAAATAATTCAGCTGTTCCCAAGCACAGCAACTGAGCTCCTGTGTCTTGGCTTGTTGATCCTGCTCTTTTTTCAAACTGTTTTCCTGCCAGGGAATTTCACAGCAGAGATGTAGATGCCTATGTTGCTAATGGTTTAGACTGGATGGAATGATAGGAAAGACTCAAAGGTACTTTTTTCAAAAGGCAACTAGATTCCCTTGGTTCTTACTTTGAAAATGTTTCACTTCTCATCCAAGAAGCTTCTTCAGTTCTGGAGATGTTCTTGATGATCAGTGAAACATTTTAAAAGGAAAAGACAAGAAAGTTCAGTTGCCTTTTGGAAAAAGCACCTTTGGGACAACCATGACCTGGATGATTGGGAATCTCCATAGACAGGAGAATAAAGAGGAAAAGAGAAGTTAAACACACTGCCGGACAGAAGGTGGGTTGTTTTTTTCCTGGAATCCTATGCATAAGCAAAACTTTGCAGAAAAAGGAATACAAATGAAGGGCAAACCCCTAAAACTTAGTTAAAATTATAGATTATTTTTTTAATCAAAACATTAGGTGGAATGGAATGGAATGAAATAGAATAGAATAGAATAGAACAGTTTATTGGCCAAGTGTGATTGGACACACAAGGAATGTGTTTCCAGTGTACATACAAACAACAAAGTGATATAATCATAAATACCAATAGGAGAAGATAGTAGAAAAGATGAGAAGGGTAATAGTAATATAGCCATACTACATGGGTAAATGCCCTTAGCTATGGGGAAAATGCCAATGGAAAAGTATGTTCAAGTGTTTAGCTGATGTTTTTAGTTCGCCAACAATTCAATTTGTTACATGATCGCTGACGTTTTGAAATGGTGTACAAATGTTGAAAAAACAGTGATGTTTTACTGCAGTGATGATTTACTGCAAGTGGTAGGCAGACCATGTGATTTGAAGAATCCTAAACAGTGGTTTTCTGATCTAGCAATTATAGTAGTTTTTTCTTTTAAAACAATCTTTTCATGTTCAACCAATCAGTTGGTTTTAACCAAACTATTGGTTTGGAGAAGTTAGTAATCAAAATTCATAGGCCCAACACACCAAGAGCGATCCTGCCTTTCCCCATCTAATGCCCAATTAAACAATAGTTGCCATGACTTGTAATTTAATTTGTGACACTAGTGTGTGCATTTGTCTGTATGTGTATGTGTACGTGTTCGCATGTGCATGTATGTGTGTGTGCATAGAGAAGGAGACTTTACTGATATGTACTCTTTGCTGAGATCCAGTGTAGTGTGGTGACTAAGGTATTCTACTAGGACCAGTTTCTAGTCCACTCTTAGCCATGGATACTCACCAAATGACTTGGGCCAATCTACTACACAGTGCTGTAAAGCCAGGACCTTTAAATCAAATAAATAAATATATAATTCCCATCACACTCCAAATATAGCCATCAGAATTTTTACATCATATGAAAAAACATTAGAGTTATAATTATTCCTTCTAAACTTTCTTAGGCATGATGAGACCATACCTCTCGTGTGTGTGTGTGTGTGTACGTGCGCGCGCCTGTGTGTAGCCTATTAAAGCAGTTTTGAAGGACAATACAGTGTCAACCATAGAAATAAATGTCACTACAGTATGAAGTGTTCTCTGCAGTGAATAACTGTAGAAATTTCTGTCACTTATTGAGGATATTATGTAAGGGTCAGATCAGAATGGCATTTTCCATCATTAGAGTGAGCACAACTCTTGGAGACATTAGCAATAAAAATAGAGGCTTCTAAGATTATAGATGTGTACTAACTGCATTTACATGTATGCTCAGTCATGCTCAGTGACAGTTTATTATTATTTATTTCAATTTATTGTATCCTTTTATTTTTTCCCCTCAGATTGAGTAGCCAATCTAACTGAAGTATTCTTGTTAGCTAACACTTAAGGGAGAAATAAAATATACAAAATATATGAGCTGAAATATGCATGATTCCTGTCTCCATAACAGTCTCCTATCTCTATCTCTCTCCCCCCCCCCTCTGACAATATTAATAATAACTTCCTATTAAATCCAAACTGGGGAACAGTTATCAGGCCTGAAGTAATAAAGCTGTTAATCACAGTCTGAAGTTAGCTTAAGATTTTGGTTGTTTCAAACCTGATAAAGATAGTTTCCTTACTTAAACAGAAAACTGTAGTTATCTGAATACTACCAGATTTAATTGTGATCATCAGGAAGAAAGGAGGCAATATAGAACAGTCAAAAGCGCATGCGTGTTTACACTATGGTCAGAAAAGTCAAGATGATGAGTGTCCAGTGAGACACATGGTGAATTAGATGTCTCTGAGGGAGCCGAGACATTACTGCAGTGAGCTTAGCAGCCAGACTCCATTTTCTGGTTGGCCAAATCTCTCTGGATAAAGGAGAGATTGTGAGATTGCTGACTTGCACTCCAGACTCTTCGTGAGTAAACTATAGGAACTGAGGTTTCTTCAGCCAGCTTCTGAGTTCAACTGCTGGAAGTTGGATTTCCACCTAAGCTCCCAGCCATCATGTAGTCTTATGGATACAAAGTTCTGCAAATTCCCATTTCTACAGTAAATCACTTTTGGAAATTGCTTATTAACCGCTTTTCAACTATTAAGAGCTTTTCCATAGGCAAGTTTCACAAAATGCACCTGGAGAGTTTCCTTTAATCCTTACCAGAAGAAGTTTTAAAGAAAAGTTTATGGACATTTTAAAAATATCTCTCTCCCTCTCTCTGTTAAGAAATGGCAAAAAGGGTGATTAGAATGTTGATTTTTGGAAAGTTCTAGGTAGACTAGGGGAACAGATGGATTTGAAATACATTTCTGAAATTGAGCATGGGAATCATGCTGGCAACCCCAACAGTATAATCAATGCAATTCACATTTTAAAAAAAACTATTACTCTGATCACGCTGTTATGGCTGCCTGTTTGATCTTTTTGACTATACCCTACAGACACTCCTGGGCACAAGACTTCATTATGTCTTCGATTTCATAGTTTGAATATTGATAAAATGGTCAATAAATGAGGCCACATTTATTGAGTATGCATATAGAGGAAGACAATATATATTCAATTTTCTAAGTCTATTGAGAGTAGCCCATGATGCTTCTCGGCTCTTTGGGGATAGTTACAACTGGCAAGCCAAAATTAAGCTGAGACAAGGCAAATCTGTCAGAATTCGTAAGCACATCATAGTAAACAAACAAAAAAAGCAAACAAATTTGTGCCTTCCTCATTGTTCCCAGTGATAGCAGAGACTGAGTAACATCCCTCATCCTGCAGCTTATTCTTTATGGTAAATTCAAATTCTTCTGAATTCTGGCTTATTGCACCCAACTGTATGTAGGAAAGAGATTAATAAGTATATGTGGGAATGCTTCCTTAGTCATGCCAACATATTTATTAAAAATTATAGTCTCTTTCTTTCTAAAATAATAATATACTAGCTGACAAAAAGGCAATTAAGTACATAAAACACAATTAAAAACAGTTCAAATTACAACACAAAGCAGTCCAAAATACTAAAATCAGGTTCAGTAGAAAACTACCAATTTCTTTAGTAGTAAACTACCAATTAGAACAAACTACCAATTTATTTCTATTATAAGCTATACTCTGTAAACAACAAGTTTAGCACTGATTGCAAGAAGCAGCATAGAGAGAGAGAGAGAAAAATGTGCTCATGTAGCACTGGAATTATTAGGGAATCTTTGGGCTAACAGCAGTAGATCCTAGAGACAAGTCAGCACAAGAAATAACACACAGTTTTCATTTGGAGCATTGTTAGAGGAGGTTGAAAATAGCTTCTTTTTGGTTCCCACAAAGGGACAATATGCACACATAAAATGGCTGCAGATGTGGCACCAGCAAAAATAATGGCCCAGGATGGAGCTGGTTATGACTATCAAGAAATCCTTACAAGGATTTTTCTGCACACCTTCCATAAATATCAAGCGCTGGGTTTTAATGCACGGAGGCTACAATATTGTGGGCATAACTCAGTGGTGAGCTTAGGAATTGGCTAGACAGCATAAATAATGTGTAATGATTTCAAGTGGATCTTGGCATCACATAATGTTTGGCATCACATAATCTCAACTATGGAAATGGAGAAGTATTTCAGGTAGAAATATTTTAGGTTCGTCCATTACTTTGTGTCAGAAGTCACAAAATTGTTTTAATCGCACAAAAATCCACTCAACAATAAAATGGCACCTGGGTCTGGAATTTTGATTTACAACAGCATTTCTGTTTGTTTAAAGTTATTTCTTTTAGAGACCACACACCCCAGCAACGGCTATAGTTCTTTGGAGAGGGAATAGAATAGAATAACAAAGTTTGTAGGGTCTTCTAGTCCAACCCCCTGCTTAGGCAGGGAACCCTACACCATGGTAACCATAAATGGTTATCTAACATCTTCTTAAAAACTTCCAGTGTTGGTGCATTTTCAACTTCTGGAGGCAAGTTGTTCCACTGATTAATTGTTCTAACTGTCAGGAAATTTCTCCTTAGTTCTAAGTTGCT
>JANHFT010003339.1:42480-52574 GCA_032467955.1 Pseudoxenodon macrops | reverse complement strand
CCTGCAAGCCAGGGGAATCCCATAAAAGAGGGTTCCCCCGGCCCAGCAGGCAGTCCGGATAATCTTGAGCTGAACCAAATAAAGAGATCTGATTGTCACTTAGCCTCCAGTCTTCATTCACTGCGCGATCTAACAGAAACGCAGGTAAGTGTTATGGCTTGGAACCACTCATTTTCTCTCTTCCAAAACTTTTAATTTCTCCCTGATATTATATTGTCTTTTATTCCAATTCTGGTGCCCCCCTGTGATATCTTCCAGGTTAACCAACACTTACATACATACTGAGGTGCAAAATTTCAGAGAATTCCTAAAAGAATTTGGATTTTCTGTGTCCCTCTGCTGCCATCTGGTGGTCTTTTAGATTTTTACAGCCCAGATCTAGAAGTTTCCTCTTCTAAGACCTGACATGAGGTTTGTCATATCTCTGGGTGTTTCTCAACAAGTCCCAGGATCACATTAGATTATCATGAGATAAAGACCATTCAGGGGCTACAGACTCATACCAAAAACAATTAATCATCCAAGCAAAAATATTATAATTCTTACTAGCCACTTGTAGCTAGAATAATGTTGTGCAGCTGTAGTTGCTCAGAACTTATGCCTACTTGCTCTAAAAAGCACTAAAATTGTATATCACAATGCTTGGGACCAGAAAGAAAGTACTGCTTTTTAAATAATTAAAGCAGCCACTTCTTTTATAAAGCTCACACAGATACACATTACTTCTCTGTCTGTCCCAATGGAAGTGTCTCTTTACACATATGCACACAACCTAGAACAGCGTTCAAAAAGACATAGGGGTTTCAACATTTGAAAAGAGTGTCTTTCAAGTGCTCACATACTATGCAAATAATTTATTTCAAGGGCTTTATTATCTTAATATCTTCCTATCTTTCTCCTTTATTTTATTTACATTATAAAGGTTATGTTAGGACTGTAAACACTTTGAAAATGATTCAAAAGAAGTCTCGGAAGACAGAGTGGGACAGCACTTTTTGCAATTTATTAAAGAAATTCATCTTTTTCTAAATAAGTCTGAAAAGAGATGTTGCTGCTTTAATGAGACCACTAATTCAAGCAAGGGATATTTAAAGCAGTAGCATTCTTTTTTTTCAGGCTAAAACAGAAGCTTGGAAAAGATCAGGTGGGATCCTTTAATTGATGTTAGGCACCTAGAGCCATTAATTTGAGATTGGAAGCCATATAAATGGATGGATGGGTTGAACGAACATAGATAGACAGACAGACAGACAGACAGACAGACAGACAGACAGCAGAGGTGGGTTCCTACAGGTTCTATCCGCTTCTATAGAGTAGGTAATAACTCGGCAGTGATGTCACGGAGCCGGTTCTGTCAGTGGTTCCGTGGGTGCCGCCATCTTGAATTTTTTATCTGCCGGGCGTGCGCTCAAGGTGCAACCCTGAACGAACCGGCAGTAAGAAGATTCAGAACCACCTCTGATAGATAGATATAAATGCTCTGCTGATGCAAGATCTGAATCATTCCTACCAACTTTTTTTCAAAGCATGTCAAAGCAGTATAATATGAACACTTTAAATATTGTAATATTAAGCTAATGCTGGTCAAACTATTGCCCAAATGCCAGTTTTATTTATACACACACACATGCTATTTATAAGTGGCCTGACTTCCAATTAATCTGGTCAGTTTACAAGTTTAAAAAAAAGTCACAAACACTAAAAAAAATAACAAACAGATTCAGAAATAACATGTAACCTTTAATAGCTTCCTGAATGTCATCAAGATGGGATCCATCCTGATCTCTGGAAAGATATGATAGAAATAGATGCCATGATGGAGAAGGCAAGCTTCCTAGCTCCATGAGATGCTCCTTTTGCTTAAGTGACAAAACACACTGTGCCTGATTACACCGGAAGGCAGAAACAATGGGAGACAGGGGGGTAAACCTAGGGCTTTATAAGTAAAACCAGCAATTTGATTTGCATCTAGAAGTCAAGTGATAATGAAGCTCTCAAAACAGTGGGATCACATGGGCATAATGAGGCATGCCCAACAGTGCCCTGTAGAAGTTGTGGCTTCAAGATGATCTTCAAGGGCAGCTGCATGAACATTGCATTACAGTAATCTATTCATTAGTGAATATAGACATTGCTAAAAATTCTGAAAGGTGAAAATCCACATATCTTAACATTGCTGAAGGTTGGGAAACCGTGTTTTAATAGATTTATTTAAAACACGGAGAGAGCATCACAAGCATGTTGAAGGAATGGTCCCAGGACAGGAGATAGGAGGCTCATAAGTCTAGGTAAAAAATTCAACCTGTTGCTGCCATCCTAAACTTACCAGAGTGAAGTACTATTCCTTTCACAGAACCACATTTCTTTTCCAGATGTTTTTGGCTAAACACATGCTTCCCTCTTTTAACAGAGAATTTGAGGGAGGGGAGGAGAGGAGAGAAGAGACAGATATATTGATGACAATTTGCTTCTGAATCAGCTCAAAATGTTATGCTTAAAGACCTAAATAGCCTTTGTCAGGGCATCTGATCTCTGTATTCTTGCTCCAATGAAAGTAGCTCTTCAGAAAATAGATTCTGAGCTGATAGCAGCAGAGTAATGCCTCCTTGAGCACAAACCATAGATGAAGAATTTCCATGACACCTTAGAAAAAGAACCAGTTGAAAACCTTCAGTGTGTTTAAAAATAAGAAGCTAAAAGCAACAATAGGTAAGAAGACAGAGTGCCCTATCTTTGTCTGAAGGAAGATAGGGCATTCTTTGAATCACATCATTATGAAGGTACAGGACTACAACCTTTACGGGACAAATCTTTCCTTTCATCCTTTCTGAGCACCTTTGCTCTATCACAGACACTTAATCAAAGCTTGAGAACTCACTTGAGGAGACAGCTAAAGTCTACCACAATTCATAACTTTCTGGACAACTAAAATAGCCAACATCACTTTTATTTTTAAATGCTAGTGCCAAGAAAAACTGCCACATTTTTCCCTCAGTGTTTTTTTTCTCCTGTAAAGAAACTGAACTGTGCTGATAGAGTAGTTTTCCTTCTGATATATTATTACCTCAGAATAAAGTGATGCAGTGACTAGGGATACTAATAATAATAATAATAATTTATTAAACTTGCATGCTACCTGACTCTCACTACACATTATTTAAAAAGTAACTGATTTGTGCCCCCTTAACTAAAAATACTGAGATAACTTTTGTCATTTTAGACAAGATGGTGATACATGAAAAATCCTATATAACATAAAATAAATAAACACCCTGTAAATTTTTTAATGACTTTATAGTATTTGCAAGCTAATTAGCACTTTTTCCTCTGAATATTCTGAAGCATATTAAATCATATTGATTCACTGATTAGTTCACCAAAACAATTACACAGTCTTATGTTTATTTTGCTGTTTTACTCAATATATCAAGTATACTAAAATTCATATAAAATAAATTAGATGAACTAATTATTTTACTTTCTTGGATACAAATATGTATTCAAAAATAGTTATTGGGCATTGTATAGATACTTACAACTATATTCAAAAGTCAAGTTAATCTTCTGCAAAAATGAAAAATTCATGGTTCCTTGACAGCTAACAAATTAATTAAGGAATAAGGATTTAGGACTGTAAGACAAGGAGGAGAATTTGACTGATCTTATTAAAAACTGAAAAATCATCATCACACAAAAGTTGTGGCAATCCTTCCATTAGGCAGAATGAAATAATTGTTTCAAGAGAATGAAAACATGAGCATAGAAGAAGATGAAGTCATCGTGCAAATTATGTATCTTGTTTCATTTTGCTCTTTCATTTTGTACAAAACTGTACAATATGCCTGATGCCCTAATGCATGAAACAGCATTATGTTAATGCATGCAACAACATTATAGAATAACAGAGTTGGAAGGGATCTTGAAGGTCTTCTAGTCCAACCCCCTGCTCAGGATGGAAACCCTATCATTTTGAACAAATGGTTATCCAATCTCTTCTTTAAAATCTCCACAACCTCTGGAGGCAAGTTGCTTCACTGATTAATTGTTCTAACTGTCAGAAAATTTCTCCTTAGTTGTAGGTTGTTTTTTCCGTCCATTACTTCTTGTCCTGCTTTCAGGTGCTTTGGACAATGGGTTGACCTCTTCTTTGTGGCAGCCCCTTAGATATTGGAACACACCTGGTCCTTCTTTTCAATATACTCAATTCCTGCAACCTTCAGGAATTCTTCATATGTTTTAGCCTCCAGTCCCCTTATCATGTTTGTTTACAAAATTACAGTTGTGAATTACAACCAAATTCACTAGCTGCCCCACCAACCATCTCTCAGAACAAGGCACAACCTTCTATCTCAAGTGTGGAGTTCTTCATAACAGCTGGCCATCGCACTGTGTGTTCTGGAGCGATCTTCAGAATGAAGACTTGTGTTGTGGCCATGGCACCTGTTGGTTCAGGCATCTCCTATGATAATGCATTACTCTGAGGTATATTCATAGGGACACCACCAGCTGATTGGAAGATACGAGTATGGGAAGAAGCTGTACTTCTTGACCCCACTCTGTTTAGAAAAATCCCTAGAAATCTATAGCAAAAGCATTCTTTAAGTATCACATTTTTCTTCTCGTTTCTCCCTATCTTTAATTAAGAAAAATTAAATACATTTGTCATAATAATAATAATTTCTCCATAAGGTAACCTTTATTCTCTCCATAGCGGAGAAACCACAGTTATGAAGTAGGACCAGATGTATCATTAGGTGCAGTGAGAAAGCTATTTCAGCCTGATGATTTAGGATGGCATGGAAGAAATTAATTACTGAATTCGATATTATTGTATTTTTATTTCTGGGAATACCTTTCTGAGATATTTTTGCTAAAATGATTTGAACAGGTTTTAATTAAGCACATTGCCTTATCAGAGAAAGGAACATATTTGATGTTCTATCTAATGTTCCTCAATATAAGTGGAAAAAAGGAACTTCTTTCACATAAAAAAGCGAAAAATTATATGTTGTTTCAGTTCTACAAATGCTTTCGAAACATGGGGTTGAGGGAAAGATCATTTTTAACATACATAAACTGCACTGAGTGATTTTTATTAATGATCTAATGATCTCCTGGCCATAAATTGGCAATTGAGGTCAGTCACAAGGACTGAAACAAAATGGCCAACTCTCCCATCGGTAGGTAAACTTTTATGCTTTTATTTGATGAATTGTTTAAAGTGTAATTGCACGAGTTCGAATACCATTTCCGTTTCCACAGCTAATGAATATATAAAATATTTACTAGCCAGCTCCTGCAAAAATGACTCTCACATTATTCATAATATTTTTCATAAATTGCTCATGCCTCATTTTGCCTTTTTTTTTCCCTCAGCAACCCAACTTAATTTTTACCCACTGAGGATACATGTATTTCTCAACTGATTGATTCTGTACTGGTCAATTAAGCCAGCATTAATTCTTGGCTATCGTTTTTACATAATCTAAATTTTCTGCATGCATTAAAAGGAAGAACCTATCCTAGGAAGAAACTGATATAGAAAAAGATACAAGGTAGTGCTTCTTCTGAACTTAATTTTCTCCAGGTTGGTTATCAAATACCAGTTCAAATAGGAAAAAAAGATTTTCTATTAGATAGTTGAATAAAAATGTACACAATTTCTGAAGACACACTTTTATTATTAATACCTCCTATTATTACTACAAACAATATAGAATTCTACTGTATTCTCAGTTTGATTTCAACAACAACTTATAGAATTAATGGTATTTAAAACTTCACTAAAACCAGCAAAAATAATTGGAAACTGCTACTCACTGAAAGTTGTGACATCTTTCTCACAAACCAACATAAAGTCAAAATTAGCACATTAATTTCTACTTTGTATGGAAGTTTTATACATAACACACCCATTATTATTATTTATTATTTACATTATTATTTAGATCTTGCTTCACATATACATTTTCATCATTGATAAATGCAGTTTCATGTGATTACACAAATGTGAAGGTGCGATCAATGTTGTTAATTTATGTGTAATTCTGTCCAGGAAAGACATTTCCACATACTTATGAAAATCAATGAAGTACTCAGTATAAAATTAAAAAAGATGAAGTAAAATTTATGCAAAATCATTGTTCAGTATTGAATATGTGAATAGCCACTGGGGAAAAAAATAACCTTCTTTTTCTCCAGTTTCCACGTTCCTCCAAAGTAAGAAACATCAGCCCAAATACTTCAGCTAAAGATGGTAAACATATATATGATCCAAAAGATAATCTGTATCCCTAAATCAGAAAAACTACAGAGCAACCAGAAAGATTGACAGTGACTCTTGTGTAACCAGAACTTTAAAACCATCAGAATGCCTGTCAGGAATCAGGAAACTGACTTCATGGGAAGACTAAAACTCTACTTTATTGGACAAGCTGTAATAAAGCTTGATTCCCTCCAATCGCTCTTATCTCCCTGTTACTCAGGGAGAAGCCTGCCTGAGTCTATTCCAAATAATATCCTCTTCCCCAGGATTTAAGGTATGTTTCAGTCCTCTTTGCTTATACAGTATAACCTAGTCTTGCCTATTTCCCTAAAGGTCATTTCCCAGATTCTCTTCTATGTAGCAGACATGTGGATCTCAGTTTGATTACCTATACAGGTAGTCCTCAAGATACAACCATAATGGAGGCTGCCATATGTCACGATGGCCATTACATGAAGTGACTCACCTAACAACGCCCTCTCCCTGCTTTCCTCATTGAATCATTAAACGAACACACTGGTCGATAAATAGAGCATAGAGTGCCTTGAGGGGTGGGGAGACAGTTGGGGGCCTAGTGCAGGCACAAGCCCACTGCTTTGAGCCTCCCAAGTCCTACTCCCTCAGATACCCCATGCCTCGCTTCCCACTCGTTGGGATCCCCATAGCTACTTGCGCCATATTTCTACCCACTCCGTCACAATCTCACACTTATTTGTTGAAGATCTCCAAAGGGCAGGAGGTTGGTGTAAAGAAGGAGGATAGGCTGATCCATTGCTGAGCTATGTGGAACACATCTTTTTCTGAGCAAAAAATAATACTAGCAAAGCTGTCAGTTTTCCTTTCTTGCTAGATGCTAGCCTTAGCTTTCCAGCTATCCCACAGAGCAGTGATGGCGATCCTATGGCACGCGTGCCACAGATAGCACGCAGAGCCATTTCTGAGGGCAAGTGAGGCTTTGCCCTGTCAGCTCCACCAGATGAATTTCGGCCTTGATTTTCAGCCGTTTTTTCACCCTCAGGAATTTTCACGGAAGCCTCCAGAGGGTGAAAAACGGCCCAACGGGCAAACTGGAACTTCGGGAATCGACAATTCTCACACCTGGAAAGAAAGTAAGAGTAGTCTACCCAAAGTCTGTTTGATAATTGTGCTTTTAAACTTGCCCAAATGCGATTTAGGATTAGGGATGAACAGTTGGCCAAATTTTATCAAAGCATCGTGTTTAATTGAATTATAGGATATTTAGAAGAAAAAATAGTCTGTGTCAATTTAGTCCTAACAGGCAAAGATGACATTGAGATGGCTGAGAACAAACAATTTAGAAAAGACAATTAAACAAATGAATAGATAATAGTCATAACATTGAAGATACTGCTTGGGATATTATTATTATTATCACTATTGTTGTTATTGTTATTTTGGCTTCCCTATATCAGAAGCAATGCGGTACATGTTTTAGTGAGATACTTAAAGTGCTTGTAGGCTTCTCAGGAGCGTTTGGTTGACTATAATGGGAGCAGAATACTAGATTAAATAAAGCTTTGTTTTTATGTTCTTCTCTGTCAAATGCTGCTATATTAATACAGTTTGGGATGACGTGTAGGATCACTTTGCTGGCACCAATACAACCCTAGTTTAGTTAAATTCAGCATGGGACTTCCTTCATTGTCTCTCTTGCCGTTATATCTATTGTTTCCTTGTCTTCTAAAAATCTACAAAGCTCACTAGACTCTTAACAAAATAGAGGTACAATTGCATCAACCTTCTATAAGTCAACAAGGGCTTTAAGAGAATCATAGTTTTGTTCAAAAGGAAAATCCTTCCAAGCCACCAGATATTTATCGCCTCTATCAGTTTCTAAGCATTACTTGAACAGCTTTTGGAAAATACATCTTTACTATATACAAAATTCCATCAAATTAAGCCTAGAATAATAACATTCAGTTATGGTCCCCATTAAGGGATCACCAGAACACCTTAAGAGCCTGTTCCCCCATTAAAATGATCTTTTGAAAAGTTTACTTGGCTATATTTCCAATGATCTAACGAAGCAAAATATAAAAAGTATGTAATTCATGGAATGTTAATTGAGGCAGGAAAAGCTTATTCCTCTTGACCTCTTAATTTATTGAGCTGTGCCATTAAATATTTATAATGCTAATAAGAGGGGAAAGTGTCTCATATACTTTTAATGAAATCTTTTCTGTTTGTTTTAAAGAAAATATATATATGAAATGTGAGAATAGTGCTTCAAATAAAAGCAGAGGCAAAATAATCTCCCTCTTTCTCTTTTTTTTTAAAGTCTCAGAAAAGAAAATACAAAGTTAATATAAAAAAACCAAAACACACATTAAATGAAGAATCATGATTAACTTATTAAAGACTATTAAGTATGTAATTAGAAGGTCCATTACATTAAGATACCAATTTCTTTAAACTCTAAAATAATACCTACTGAAACTTTAATTATTTAAACAAGAAAAGAAAAAGGCATGTTATCTTCCCTGACAAAGATTAAAATCAATTTAATTGGTTCTCTGCTGTCTTGACATTATTCTTGCTGTGAGTCAAGCAACCAAAAAGAGAAATTAATATTGCAGCTGATAATCAAGTGATATTTTTGCACTCCATCGCATTAAAGTAAAGGGAATGAAAAATCCCTCTTTCTGTTACTTTTGAATCAATTTGACTACAATGATTTAAACATTAAACAAATAATAATAAAACATAAAATATGCTATATTCACCAGTGGCTTTTGAAAGAGATTATTTCCGTCAAATGGGAGACTTTTAATGAAGATACGTTCCTAGCTAAATATCTTCTCCAAAGAATCAGCAGTAATTCCAAACCATTCAAAATTAGTTTAATTAATTCCAAATTAAATACATAATAACCCAGCCATTCAGATACTAAAGGGCATTCTAGAATTGACATTCTCAGAGCTATAAAAATAACTTAGTGGAAAATAGCATGTCTGTAAATTGCTGTAATATGTTATTGTGGAAAATGATAACCACTCTTAGAGATTAAAAAAAAAATATTCAAATTACAGAAGACGTATGAAAGCAAGCAACACTGGAGCAAAGCTGCATAACCTGAGGGTATTATCGGTTGATTTTTTTTTTTTTATGTTTTATTCTTCCAGTCCCTTTGTTAAAGCCCAGCAAGTGAGTGAATATTCAGCAGTATCTACACTCAGCAAACTAATGTATCTGATTGTAGGAAAGTGGCATTGTGAAATATTTATGAGTGCTGAAATACAAACTGGTATGGGGCCTCATCATCTCTTATCAGCCCTTGTTAACTTTACAGATGATAAGACGCACCAGAATAACGGAGGTTGTCAAAACTAATAGATCTAAGGGACACTACGCCAACAGGGTTTCATAAAGAGATTTCCAGGAAATTGTAACTCTTCCCTTCTCATTGTTTGGATTCTCATAGCTTGATCATCAAAACATTGAGATATTTTCTGCTGCCAGTATGTCTTAAGGTTGGTCTAGTGCAAGATTATTTCTTATATATTGCAAGACTGAGCATATTATTAACATAAACGAAGCAGAGATGAGTAGGTGGAGACACCGCGTTCAACTTAGAGTCTATTCCCTGACCTCAAGGATCGTGCCCATCCAATTATGTATGTATTTCAGACATTTTATCATAGGGTGAGGAATATAGGGAAGAGACTTTGTAAATGATCCCCTTTTACATGGAAGGGAACAGAGTTCCCTAGGATGTCAGCTGTTCCCTACTTTAAGCAAGCCAAAACAGGATAAGAGCTAATAATAATAATAATAATAATAATAATAATAATAATAATAATAATAATAA
>JANHFT010003339.1:31142-42380 GCA_032467955.1 Pseudoxenodon macrops | reverse complement strand
CCTGCAATAACACCAGCGGAACTGCAAAAGACTGCGCTACTTGGAACATCATATATTTTAAGAAGGTACTTGGTTGAGACCTAGGACGCTGGCAGCAACCCGTAACAACCATTAGCACTCAATTGACTGAGTTTCATGTTCAATGAATAAAAGAAATAATAAAAATGATAATAATAATAATAATAAAGGTGGGATATACATACATACATACTAAGAAACAAGAGGGAGAAAGCCCCCTTTGAAACTACTTTTTAATATTTTACAACACACTGTATCGCTTGCCCAAATCTTGCCCAATTCTTCTGTTTGAAACTTGGTTAAAAGTTGCTACTGACTAGGAATTCATAGAAATTTTTTTAGTGCAAAATAATAAGAATTCCATTCTAACCCTAAGGCTGGGAAATAAGGCTTACTGATTCTTTACAACTGTAAAAGGGCCACGTATGAAGCTAGTGTTACTATGTCATAGAGATATGATAAGATGAATCTCTCCAGTAGAACACAGGGCTTGGTGGGACTCTTTGTTATCCAGGAACAAGAAACAGATGAAGCCTTACATAACTTAAGGCCTACCTATTTGTGTTTGAGATATCATACCCATCCAAAAAATAGTTTGCTTCACAGTGCAGTATAGAATAGGGATCACATTTTATTTTTATTTATTATTAAATTTATTTGCCGCCCATCTCGCAGTTCAAGCTGCACAACATGCTTAGAGTCCTACTTGCCATCTCTACTCTGTTGCTGTTATGTTCATAAAAGGTTAGGGCTAAAATAACCAAGGATCACTCCCTTTGGGATTACCCTTACGAACTATCCACAGTATTTTTTTTCCAGATGCTCAGGAAAATTCTGTGTCTAATGATATGGGTAGATGTTTAGCTCTTATTTGTTCATGTCTTAGTTTTCCTACTTTTTGCTTGACTTTTTCCCTGTTTTGCCAGTTAAATGTTTGTTATGTTTGCTGGGGTTTAATAACTTTTTTTTCTTATGAAACATGTGTTCTTGCTCTGATATGGAGACAGAGATTGACTGGGAGTATAAACTAATCTGGAAATTACCTACTGTAATTTCCCCCAAATCTGATGGATAGTCCATCTGTCATGATTTCTGCTTGTCCTGTGCAGATGGACCAAAGTGGCACACTCCAGGTCTCGTCCACAAAATGATGACATCCATTGTTGGAGGGTAAGCTGAAAACGGAGCTCAGGAGCCCATTTTGGTTGGCAGAGGGTTTGGACCACCACAGGCCACATACATTGTTAGATTTCTCAGTTTTAAAATAAAGTTTAGGCTTTAAAAGAAAAAGAAGTAAAAAAAAGTAAAAAATCAAACAATGGATTTTTAAAAGGCCAATTTTAATCACCTCATATAAACTAAAAGAGTCAATGAGTCTAAAGAATCTTAAGAAGAAGGCTTATTAGAAATGGAAGGAAGAGCTAACAGCCAAGGAAATCTACAGAGCTTCAGCTCAGAAAAATAAGAATGAGAACAGGAAGGCAAAGGCAGAAATGGAGCTGAGGCTAGCAACAGAGCCAAAATCCATCAGTGAGTTCTTTCCCCCACAAATACATCAACAGCAGGAGGAAGACAAAGAAGGCAGCAGGTACAGTGCATCTTCCAAATGAAGAAATTTAACAGATGACCCAAAGAAAACAAAGAGGAACATTAAGTCCTGTTTTGCCTCTATCCTTATGTCCAAAAGAAAGGGTGATTTAAGTAGCATAGACTGAAAATGAACGCAATAGGGGAGGCAATTTACGGATCAATAACAAACTGGTAAAGGATCTTCTGGCAAATCTAAATTCCTTCAATCTTCAGGCCTTTTGAAATACATCCTAGAGCACTGAAGGAATGGCTGAAGAGCTGCTGAGACGTTGGTCAATCATCTTCAAGATGTTCTAATGAATTGTGAAGGAGCCAGAGTACTGGAAAAGAGCACCTGTGTTCTCTGCCCTCAAGAAAAAATAATGTTAGGAAGTGTAGCTAATAATATAATATAATATTGGTACCAGGAAATATCCTAGAACAAACAATAAAGCAGACCATTTGTAATAATATGTAGCCATTGACTGCGCCCTAGAGCTAAGAGAGAATGACTGGCTCAAAGTCACCCAGTTGGCTTTGTGCCCAAGACAGGACTACCACTTATGATCTGAGTTTCTACCCTCAGTCCTACAAGGTATAGCATGATTTCATAAAAAATAGGTCACATGAGACAAATCTTATTTCCTTCTTTTATAATATAACCAGTATAGTGGATAAGGGTAATGCTGTGATTATAATCAATCTTAATTTCATTAAACCTTCTGACAAGCTTTGACATGATATTCTAATTGACAAGCTCTTAAAGCAGGGGTGTCAAAGTCAATTTCATTGAGGGCGGTATTAGTGTTGTGTTTGACCTTGGGGGGGGGCTGGAGTGGGCATGGCCAGCTTGACATAACTCATGTCAGTGATGCCTGTGGTGGTCCAAACCCTCTGCCAACCAAAATGGGCTCCTGAGCTCCGTTTTCAGCTGTGATGGCCTTCTGCAACCCTCTGCCAGCGAAAACATAGCTCGCAAGAGCCGCATGTGGCCCTCCCAAGCTCCATTTTCGCTGGCAGAGGCACCACAGACTGGTCCTTTGCTGTTTCCAGAGCAACCCCATGGGCCAGATTTAAGCACCCCATAGGCCAGATTCGGCCCACAGGCCTTGAGTTTGACACCCCTGTCTTAAAGTATACTGTAGTTTGGAAATCCCTATAGTAAAGTGGACCCACAACTACCTTGCTAACTACACAAAAAAAGTCAACATAAATGGCTCTATATCAGAGCTGTCAAACTTGCAGCCCATGGGCTGGATGCACCACATGCTGGCCATGCCTACACCCAGTTTAGTGAATTGTTGCTATATGTCACGTGATGCCACCATGACAATGTGAGTTTGACACCCCTGCTCTATATGAAGTTGGAGAAAAATCAGCATCTAGTGGTGTCATAGGAAACTGTTGTGTAGCCAGTAAATTAAGTAACTATTTTTTTATTTGGTCAATGACCAGCAAATTTAAAAGAACAAAAACAGAGTGAAACAATTTGATATAGCATATGCTATATCACATCAGCATATTAGCATATCATATAATGATATTACATTCACACCTCTATTATTGTAATGATAAATGTAAAAATGTAAAAAAAAATAAAACTCCAAGATAGAGTAAATATCCCCTAGCAACCTATTTAGAAAAAGAACTATCGAAAAGTGAAATTAGAGGTAAAAGTGAGACTTCTTAAACCAATTATTTCTTTAACTGTTTTTGTCTTATTTTCATTGCAGTAGCACAAAACCTGGCTACCGCACAGGTAATAGTAGGCTTTAAATCTTGAAGAAGATTCAGATAAAATTTGTCTGATCTCCCTGGGAATTTATCTATTGGTGTGAAATATAAATAGGCCTTATGCCCCTATAAAATGTACACGGCCCTGTAAAAAGTACACAATAACATGTGCAAGGTGGTTTCAACTTCCTAATCACCATATGGATAAATATGCTCCACAATTTTATTATACCTGTCTTGAAATAGTGCTGATGAAACACTACCGTATCTTGCTTTTAACACTGCTATTCTCAACTAACAAAAAGTTAGGTTTTGCAGATTTTTCACGCACCTCTGTTTATCCTCATTCTATCATGTTGGAAAAGCCTGTTGACTTCAATCTGAAACTCTACATCCCTTATTCTTTGGATAATTAATTGTTTGCCTTGATTATAGCTTATTGATATTCAATATGGTAGACAGAGCACAACTGAAGCCAATTTATGCTATACTGCCTGTTTCCAGGAAGATTAATTATCTGTTAAAATTAAGAGAACATGTTATCATCATCTTCTAGGCTCTAACCTGAATTAACATTATTTCTGTCTCAAGTCTAAACTGGATATTTGGAGTTCTATGGGAAAAGCCAAAATTGATTTCAAAAATTGTGTTTGCGTAGTTTCCTGCAGTTCATTCCTGTTTGGGCCCATAAAGAATTTGAGCCAGACTTTTGGCCTTAAAAAACTTTTAAAGCAGCAGGAACTAATTGTCCCCCAGCAGTATCTATTAAAAAATATTTAATAACATTCATTGACCTAATGGCTCATTTCATCACATAATTCTGAGGACCAGTCCAAATGCTTATAAAATGGAAAACTACGCCCAGGTATTTAAATGTGTTAACCTGCTTTAGTTTATGCCCTTCTACTCTCTAGGAATGTTGAACAGCTCTTTTAGTGAAAAAGAATTTTCATTTTCTCAAAACTGAGAATTCAATGGTTTTGGCAGTTCCTTAACATTGTTCAATTGGTCTTTTTAATCTAACAGGTGCTTGTGAGATTATAGCAGCATCCTCACCACAGAAAAGGGTTGGGAATTCACACTGCACTAGGATGGGTGCATGGAAATCCAAGTTATGATTTAGCTCAACAATGAGTTAATATAGAGATTTAAAAGGATGGGCCAAAATACATCCTTGTCACACACCTTGCTGTATTTTAGAGTGCCTGAGACTGAGGGCTACAAGGGCGTTGTACCTCATTCTTAGGGTGGAGTTAGAATATAATTTCTGTATCAAATGGAGGAGGCACCTGTCAATTGTTGTTGTTTTTTATTTATCCCAAAGAACATTGCTGGACTCTTGTGTGAACTCTTGTGTGAAATCAAGGAAATCCACAGAGGGATTTTTTTTTAGTAAATACTGTATATATATTGTCTCTATCCAATCTTGTGATTTAAAATTTAAGTGTTTAACATATAACTTGCTAACAACACTCTAAAGGCTAATAAGCCTGTAGTTACATGGCACATTCTTATTGCCTTTTTTATAAATTGGGACAATTATTGCCATCCCCCAATCTCTTGAAATATAATCGGTCTGGTCTATAAATGCTAAGAGAAATGCTAACAAATGCGCCCACCAGGTAGAATTCTTCTTAATTAATTCAGGCATAACATAATCAGCACCAGGAGCCTTATTGACCTTAATTGATTTTATCAATCAGGTAGCCAATTATGGGTTTGATCCAGATTGATCCCACTCTCATTCTTTTTACAAGCTGGATCTGCATACTGCCCTTTAAAATATTCTTCCCAACTTGAGTGGGTATTTGATTAAGATACCTAGAGGAGTCACTGATTTTCCCACTCCTCTAGTAATATACCAAAAAGAAAAGAAAAGAATGAAAGCTTCTGAAAGCTACAAAACATCTTTATAATAAGCAAGGTTGATTCATTTTCACAGAGATTATAACAGAATTTATTTGGAGAATGATTAGTTCAATTCAATTGCTTTCAAATCTGTAACAGTGAAAGGAGGAAAAGTACATGAAGTAGGAAGCCATTATATTATATATAAATTATATATATATAAACATCATTTGAATACTCGTTCTTATATACTGTTCTGTGAGGTTGGTTTTGTGGCCTTCCTTCCTTTAAACCAGTGTTTCTTCACCTTGACAATTTTAGGATGTCTGGACTTCAACTCCCAAAATTCTCTAAGTAGCATGTTGGATGGGGAATTCTGGGAGTTGAAGTCCAGACACCTTAAAGTTGCCAGAATTAATAAGTACTAATCTGATGTTATCTAAAATAGATTTCTTCTCAACGGCTCTCAAATTAACAGTGTTTTCAGCAATTCTTGGCAACGTGGATCTCAAATTAGCCTGGCCTGGCCAGGGCTTTTGCTGTTCCTTCCCTTAAAGACAACACAAGCATATGACAATACAATGAAAATTTGCATATTTAAGAAAGAAGTTTCATGTTTTCTGCACTATAATTTAGCTGTAAAACACTTGAGGTATTTTTAATAGGAAGCAATCTTTTCTGAATCTTTCGTAAGAGCTGTTTTAGTCAAACAGACTGGACTGACAGCTTTGAATACATTACCTGGCAAATAACATAATTAAAGAAAGCAAAGCCTTTTATTTGGGTAAGCCTCACCTGTGCATTTTCTCATTGTTGTTTTCCCCTCTTCTCATTTCTTTTTGCATTAGACCCATTAATGCATCTAGCATATGCATCTGAATATCACAATGCATTATTATATTCTTTCATCAACACCTCACTAGTTATAAACTATACTTATAGTTAACATTGTAGTTTTATATTTTCCTGTCTCTGATTAACTGTCTGTAATGTTTTTTTCCCTACGGAAGTCAAAAGGTAAATCCACTTTATATACACTTAAATAAATAAAGATTACCAACTGGGACGCAAATTAGTAAAACTTACCGGTATTTGACTAATAAGCAGAAAGAATAAAATAATATTTTTGTCCCGGACTACATAATAAACACAGAAATTATTTTTTTCCATCAATTTCTAATATTTCTAGTAATTTTTCAATTTTTGAAAAACATCAAAATCTAAAAGAAAACATTCCACTGGTATACATTGATCTCAATTTCTATCCCAAAATGCCCACAATATTATTAAAAATGTGTTCATTTTTGTGGTGACACTAATGGCAGATTTTCAATTCCAAGGTATTGTGTGACACTCGCAATAAAAAAAATGAAATTCAATAAATGTAATCTAATTTGATACAAGAAAATGAATAAATTGCCTTGCCAAGCTCTGTATACTGCAAAGGCATTTAAACCTTCTTATGTCTGATTATTTCACTGTTTGGACATATTTGTAAATAGCTATAAAGAAAAACATCATGCATGCTGCTATTAATTTCTAATGTGTAGCAGGTGGGTTTTTTTTAGTGAGAAAGTAGATTTCAAAGTCAAATCCTCTGCAGAAAAAGCCAACAATGATAAGGGCCAAAGAGGAAGCCACCTGGTATTTAAAACGCCAAAAATTGTATTCCTGTATTAGCAGAGAGAATGTTGAATTAATAATAATGGCCTATAACTGAATTGCTAATGCATTTACAGTGCAAAAAGGAGCCATAAATCTATATTCTGGTCTCTTTATTTTTGTCACAAGAAAAAAAGGAGCAGCAAAGGGCAGAAAATATACAATCTAGAATGATTTTCGTACTGTCAACCTTTCCAAGAACTTTATTCTAATAGTATTGTGCATGTTGATAAGTGAATAAATATTTATACCCATTATCTTTCATTTCATGTATTACTTGATGTGTTATGTTTCACAATAAAAATAGATTCTTATAATTTCTATTTTAAAAAATGAATAATCACATCAAAACATCGCAAAAAGAGATAAGGATGCCATCACTTCCCTCTCTTTCCCAAGTAGATGTAATCAGTAGTAGATTTTGCTGGAATGGAAAATTATGCATTATTGGTCATTATAGGAGGTGCCTAACCTGGTTCACAATATGTTGTTTGATTCTTCTTCTGTTCTACTTGTCACTAGTCAGTGAACCAACCTCTTTGGGATATCCAAATATCTTTTAAGATAATTCACATTATTTATGCCAGTTTTATTTATTAATTAAGGTGTCAGACTGGGGAGATTCAGTCAAGAATCTTAGTGGATGATTTTGGGCCAGTTGCTATCTCTCAACCCAGCTACCTCACAAGGTTACAGTAATGAGAATAAGAATGAAGCCTAAACTCATATAAGTTGCCATGGGCTCTCCAAAGAAAAGTGAGATATAACTGAGATAAGTTAAATAATCTATTCCCAGTATTTGTTAAAATCCTTGCTATCCCTTGTACAACCTGAGGACAGAAATGTACACAACCGGTCTAGACATTGCAATATCCAGTATTTACAATCTGCACAGAAAAATCAGAGACTAATTTTAACATTAACTGAGCAGAGTGTGGGGTGTGGTCTGACCCATATAATAAGAAGGAAAACCACTGCGTGCAAAAGACCTACTGAAGAACTGAAGTCAGGAACATACTGTAAAGCAATGTTTGTGAGCTGGGAAGGATATACAGTAGCTGATCCCTAACACAACATAAAAGAAGTACTTGGTTCTGCAACAAACTATTGTACAAATAGAAATGGGGGAATATAAACTTAGAATTCCAGGCTGCTATTATACATGAGATCACAAGGGAATGAAGTTAAATTAATACAAATTGCCTGCTAGCTAATAGTTTGCTTTGCCCTTTTTGGGGTTCAAAGCTAGTTTGCTAAGCTAGCTCGTCCATATACTTATGTGTCTATAAAATGGAGTAAAGGAAGGCTGCATTAATATAAAGCTCAATATGTCCCATTGTGTTTCTGCTTCTGCTTTTGTTTCTTTTGCCTTCCCATGTTTTGATCCAGGGGTGGGTTGTAAATTGTTTTGCTGCCGGTTAGCTCAGGGTCGCACCCTGGGCACGTGCTCAAAGCGTGTGCACACGCTCAGCACAGCAGTCAAAAAATTTTGCTTCTGCATGTGCAGAAGCAAAATTCAAAATGGCGGCTCCCACGGAGACACCAAAGGAACCGGTTCCATGATGTCATCGCTGAGTTACTACCGGTTCTATAGAACTAGATAAAACCAGTAGGAACCCACCTCTGTTTTGATCCCAATTTGCCTTCAACAGTTTAAGAAATATAGGGGTGGGGGGAGAATATATTTTCTTATAAGTGCCGTTGCTAGCTTAGAGCAAGTGAGCAAATCCATATTTACAAGCAGGCAAAGCAGCATGGGTTTGCTTGTCTTGAAGAAAGAAAGGAAGCAGTGCAGAGTACATAAGCAAAAACTGGAGATTAAGCACACACAAATTAATAATACAATTGATTGTACAGATTTTTTTAATGGTACTAAACAAAACTAGGAGCATCATTAAAACAACCTGCTGTTATGGAAGTGATGTGTGAGCCTAGGGAGTGTGACAAGGTCAAGGTCAGAAAAGATGAGAAATTGGGGGCTGATAAACAAGCAGGATCTCATCCATCTGTTCAAAATGATGGTCTATTCCCAGTCAGTCTCAACTTACACATATAGGTGTAATGCAGTATTTCATATTCCCTTTTTGTAATATAAATTAACCATTACAGTTAAAAAGATGAGAAAGAAAGAAAGAGCAAGTGTAGAAAAGAAAAAATAGAAAGAAAAATAGAAAAATAAGAATATAGTAAAGAAAAAGAAATATCTTCCCTCTTCACAATAAGTATGTAAACAATTTTAGTAACCTCTCTTAAAAAACAACAAATAATCTCTTCCCATCATGTATCATCTCTTATCTATTTTTTAAAAACATTAAACCTGTCTTGATCAGTAAACATTCATTAACAATTACCAGATATAACAATGCACCTGTATATATTTTAATCTTGATCAAATAAACCAATTTTATATTCCTTTCTTTTACTTTTAACAATCTTGATCTTTAATCCCTTCAAAGGGGTTTAGAACTTGATATCTTTTCATTTTTTTCTTTATCCTTTTTCATACACCTCCTCCAAACTTTTAACACGTCTCTTTCATAAACATAGAAAAGTTATCCAGACCACTCTATTGATTTGTTATTTGTATATCCCTTTTAATTACTAATATATCAGATGTTTTCATTTCTATATCCCATGTAGCATCTTTTTCTGCATCATTTTTGTAACCTGTCACTTTTAAATCCACTTTCAGCTCCAGTCCTATCAGATAAAACTTGTCCCTTTTCCATAACATTTTTTAAACACAGTCTATCTCTAATGGCAGATACTTTTACAATCTACTTCTGGGTCCATTCTTCAAAAAAATCCTTCAACAAGTCCAATGATACCGTTTTTTGCTCCATTCTATGTAAGTAAAGCAAGTATAAATATTTTTTTAAGCTCATAACTGATTAGAAAAGGAAGTATATGAACTCAGGCACTAATTGCAGTTTGCTAAGATAGTCTTCCCTTGTCTCCCAGAGCTCTAATTTCACCAGAGACCACAGTCTTTCATTCCCCTCATAAGGTGCAGCTGTGTGAAGTCCTTGTGGACAATGTCTGGTCCCTTCCTTTTTCTGTAGAGAAATTGCAAAGAGTTTGTATATTTGCGAGTTCTTCATTCCATTGCAGTTGTCAGAGCCATCTTCAGTTCACTATTTCTTCTCCAAGAAGTTCTGGTATTTCCCATTCCTTTTGTGTGTCCCTGCTTTTGTGCCTTCAAAACTAACTTCAATTTCAGTAACCAATGCAGCATTTTTAAATTACTTATGTGCTTCCCAGGAGAGTTCATATAAACATATTCATCATTCAATTATTTCTGCATCAAATACTGACTTGCATGTGGAAAACAGCCAATCATACTTCAAAAAAATCAAGAACTGATTTCACATCACAATAAATTACATTTCACATTTCATATGAGCCATTCATACACAGTTTATCTGTAGATAAGATACTCAAATGTTTTGCCTCTAGCAAAGAAAGTTGGATAGTTAATTCATGTTTGCTAGTTAGCACTTCATGGAACAATCAATAACAAGTGGAAATGTATATGTAAAGTGAACTTCACCTGCTTCTGTTAGTAAACATCTAATGATATTTACCAGCATTGATTCTGATCAAATTCCATTCACAGCAAAATCTTTTCAACAAATAGTGAGTGGGTTTTTTCATTATTATTATTTCATCTGGGATTTTAAAGGACCAAAGCCAACATTATCATCTCACAATGCCTCAGGTAGAATGTCACTTTCACCAATTGTCCTTTTAATATGAAAGGCATTAATAAAAGAGCCAAACAAACTTTTGAAAATAACAAGGAAATTAAAAAATGAGTGTGAATACTGAAAAAAGGTTCTTTGCTAACGAACACTGAACAATGTGAAAAACAACTGGATTCATTAAAGGAACAAGGAAAAACACCTTATGCACATCTCAAATGATGCCCTGAGAATAGTCATGTCATCTCACAATTGAATTATTGTGCCTTACTCTATATGAGGATCTTCTAGAAGTCCACCCAAAAACTGTATCTGGTCCAAAGTGCAGCAACCCTCATACTGGATCTTGGTATTAGCTCATTAACCACTTAGCTGGTTACTGCTGGATTTCAATTCAAGGTGTTTATATAGCTGAAGTGGGAATCTATAAGACTACATTTCCCAGATAGATTCTGGTCCCAATAGCAATAGCAATTAGACTTATATACTGCTTCACAGTGCTTTACAGCCCTCTCTAAGCGGTTTAGAGTCAGTATATTTCCCCCAACAATCTGGGTCCTCATTTTACCCACCTCGCAAGGATGGAAGGCTGAGTCAATTTTGAGCCGGTGACACCCAAACTGCCAAACTGCTGGCAGCCGGTGATCAGCAGAAGTAGCCTGCAGTACTGCATTCTAGCCACTGCGCCACCACGGCTCTTTGTGGG
>JANHFT010003339.1:19711-31042 GCA_032467955.1 Pseudoxenodon macrops | reverse complement strand
GACTTATATACCGCTTCACAGTGCTTTACAGCCCTCTCTAAGCGGTTTAGAGTCAGCATATTGCCCCCAACAATCTGTGTCCTCATTTTACCCACCTTGCAAGGATGGAAGGCTGAGTCAATTTTGAGCCGGTAACACCCAAACTGCCAAACTGTTGGCAGCCGGTGATCAGCAGAAGTAGCCTGCAGTACTGCATTCTAGCCACTGCGCCACCACGGCTCTTTGTGGGTGCCCAGGGAGCCACTGCTGAAAGTCTCTTCCTCTGACAAGCACCTGACACTTGAAACAAAGGTAACATCTAGTCTCATGTTTTTTCACCTTATTTTCTTTTTTTTTGAAAATGCCAAATCTGCTAGCTGCATGTGACACTTTATTTCAGGGGTCTCTAAACTCTTTAGCTCATTGAAACCTTCCTGAATTTGTTTATCAACCCCCAAATATTTATTGTATGAAAATAATTTAATGAGTAGTAATTTTAACTAATGGTACTACCAATAATAATAATAAAAGACAAAAATGTCTGGATATTGGATATGGCAGTACTAAGAGACAACAGAATAGAAGAGAGAGAGAACAGGAGAAGATAACAAAATACAAAGACTTGCAAATAAAAATAGAACAACTGTGGCAAATGAAAGCAAAGGTAATACCAATAGTTATAGGCACCTTGGGTACAATCCCAAAACTTCTGGAACACCATAGGAACACTACTGGCATTGGAAAAATTCACCATTGGAATAAGCAGTTTACAAAAGGCAGCTTTGCTCAGAACAGCTTACATCCTGCACCAATACCTTTAACACTATCAAATGTCAACATCTGCTTATCCCAGGTCCTTGGGAAGCCCTCAATCAGTGGTGAAATGCTACCTACTGGGTCCGGTTCAGGCAAGTCAGTAGCAGCGGCCGCTGGTGGTTTGGAGAACCAGTGGCAGCCATTGCAACTAAGCTCCGCCCACCCGCCTGAATGTCACCATTTATGGGGTTTTTTACCCTCTGCACATGCTCAAAGCCTTCTGTGCATGCGCAGAAGGTGAAAAAGAGTGTGCGATGTAGGCGTGCGTGTGAGCGGACCAAGAGTGTGCATGCGAATTGCACGCTTCCAAACTGGTAGGGAAGGTAAGTAGATTTCACCACTGGCCTCAATAGGTGGATAAAATCTATTCTAAACATCTAGCTGACTGTGATTGTGTGACAATTCATAATAATAACATCTAACAATAACATCTGTCTAACCTAGATCATTGTGAATCACTTGGTAGGTGAATAAAAATGCTAACTCCAGCTTAAACATTTTGCTGGCTGTTTGACCAAGTATAATAATAATAACATTGACCACTTGTATCGTCAGATTAACCCTTAGGGGTCAATACTGACCTCTTTAGAAAACCCTATTTTAATTGGATGTTATCAAAGGTAGCCTATATGTAGAACAAAAGTCATCGATTTTCTGCAATGTCTTGTTTGATCTAGTGGGTGTTTATTGACTATTGCACTGAAAGAAAAAATTGAACAATAATGAAACGTTCTCTACAAGATGGACTTCTACCATCCCAGAATGGTGGGGCATTACAGTGTCTACTGTAAGAGAAGAAGAAGAAAAAACCAAGCACTAAGAGCACTCTAAATATGTGGCAAGTGAATATTGGTGCCTCAGATTTAGGGCTGTTAAATCATAGCCATCCCTCTTACTATGTATATTGCTAAAGCAGCAACCATGAAAAGAATCAGACAAAAGAAACTAAGGTTTGAGCTCTGTAACTTGCCAGAATAGCAATAGCACTTAGACTTATATACCACTTCACACTACTTTACAGAACTATCTAAGCAGTTTACAAAATCGGCATATTGCGCCCAACAATCTGAGTCCCCATTTTACTGACCTGGGAAGGATGGAAGGCTGAGTCAACCTTGAGCCGGTGAGAATCAAACTGCTGAACTGCTGGCAGTCGGCAGTCAGCAAAATTAGCCTGCAATACTGCATTCTAATCATTGCACAACCATGGTTCTGAATGAAGCCTGAATGCCAAGCTGGTCACAAAAATTTAGTTTGATCTAATGGTTAAGGCACCAGGCTAAAAACTAGGAGTCTAGTGCCACCTTATTTATGTATTTATTTATTGTCCTACCTTTATTATTTATAAATATAATAAAGGTAGGATAAAAAAATTAAAAACCCTTTTTACTGGCCATACCCAATCTTGTCTGAATAATCTCTTAACTGGAAAATTGCAACACATTTCCAGGGATCTGCCTTTGGAAACAATTGGAAAGCTTTGATTCCTGCAAACATGAACCCCAAGATGTTGCCAGCTATAATGCATTCAGACAGGTTTTAAAGAATTTGCACAATTTTTTGGTTTGTTTCCAAACCCAATTTGAAAGGCCGGTTCTTAGCTTGAAAGCTCAAATGAAGCGGAGATCAATTAGGAAAGGCAAATGGTTCTCGCAATCTCTTTTGGAAAACCTTCTCAAAGCAGGACATTTTGATGCCAGCATTGTCCCCTTTCAGGTGCAGTGCAAAAATGTTTTGATTGTGAAAAGGTAAGACTGAAAACCAGCAAGCTTTTTATCTGTCATCTGTATTCTACTGGTGTAGAGAGTGGTATCGCGACACTGGTGTACTATTGTGGCACCTCTTAAAAAGGATATCAAAAATATGAATATTTTTAAGTACCGGTAAGTCAAGAAACAGTATATCCTGGCAGAGTAGAGAATATCTATAGTTTGTGGCTTTCTTTTTTTAAACTAGCACATAGTGTTTTATCTGTCACTTCCACTGACTTTCATTGCAAGTTTTACTCCTGTAAATAAGGACAACATTTGACTTCCTGAGTGACATGATGTTCAGAACCAATCAATGTGTCTTACACCTGAATTGTTTCCCCATCATTAGCAACACCAAGGCTCATTTGCAATTTTTACCCAGATTGAGCTCACCAGAGAGGAAAGAAGGCCCAGCGTGACAGACAACTGCCTGCAGTTCTCAACCTGCTTATTTGTCACAGGTTTACCCTGGGTAAGCAATTTCTGAATCAAAGTCCCTCTTGTAAAATAAAAAGGTAATTTTGACAACGTTGTTCCGATGATCCTATTAAAATCTGCCACGTCTGGGTTGAAGGTAGAGAGTTTGGAAGTTCGTGCGTGGTCCCTATTTTGTTAAACAGAAAGTGGTAAGGATGTAATGAAAAAAAAAACCAAATTTAGATGCTACTGCTTAGAATCGGCACCGCCCAAGCTTATATTCTTGGGCAGGTTTTTGGGGAATGAGAGATCAGTATCAATTCCAGACACTGATGGATGGAGATCATTTAGATCATTCAGCTTTTGATCAAGACTGGAACGGAAACAATATGAGTTGCCTTGTTAGGCACTCGCCAAGGGGAAATCTTGTTCTGCACCTCTCAGTAAATCTTAATATTATCCAAACATAATACATTCTACATGATCTCCTGTTGATTCAATCCAGGTGAAAGAACCAGTATCAGAAAGCCCAGCCATCAAAGATATTGCTCGTGTTTTGTTTGTCTGTGTCAGGTGTTGAGGAATCAGGATCACACAATAAGTTCCAGTTAAGTTGATTTATTGTTCATGCCTACGTGCAAACATCTAGTCAACTGTCAGCACAAAATTGGCAGGATCCAAAAGAAGTTGAACTTAGACTACCGTACTTGTGGGAAAGTAATGACTCCAGGCTAATTCCTCTCTTGACTTCGCCCCCTCCAAAGGCTCTGCTTGTCCTTCTACAACTGTCAACTATATGCTTCTCTTAGGCTTAGATATTGAACATCCCTACATGAAAAAAATAGGCCACTGGGATATGAATCACAGATGGTCCTATGCCCCCCTGGGCTCGAATGTATACATGGTGAGCAGAACTGCTAAATGTATAGTTAAGGCAGTTGAGCTAAGAACCCATTACGCATCCGGTGGAAACAAATTGGGGCATCCCGTAAGGGTAATGTATTTATCTGAATGCTGATTCTTTGTATTTACCACGTGTATTTTATTACATATGTGTTTTCTTTTATCTATTTTACCTCCTGTATTTTATCTTTGTTTTATTTTTTGATAGGGTTGCAAGACTATGGTCTGCTGGTTTCAGGTGTGGTTTGGTATAAAGAAAGAGTCCAGATATTTACCTCAATAAGGTTTACCCGTTTATTCAGCTGAATAAAGACGAGGGAGAACCCTGAATACACTTTTTTTTGCATTTTGCTGTGAATACTCTCTTGGGATGTTTCCCTTCTAAAACATGTAAAGACATGTAGACCTCGATTTATGATCACAACTGAGCCCAACATTACTGTTGCTAAGTGAGACATTTGTCAAGTGAATTTTGCCCCATTTTACGACCTTTCTTGCCAAGCTGTTAAATGAATTACTGCCGTTGTTAAGTTAGTAGCACAGTTGTTAAATGAATCTGGTTTCTCCATTGACTTTGCTTGTCAGAAGGTCGCAGAAAGTGATCCCATGATCCTGGGATACTGCAATGGTCATAAATGTGAGTCAGTTGCCAAGAATCTGAATTTTGGTTATATGACCAGCGGGATGCTACAATGGTTGTAAGTGTGAAAAATAATCATAACTCACTTTTTTTCAATGCCTCTGTAACTTTGAATGGTCACTAAATGAACTGTTGTAAGTCGAGGACTACCTGTAATAAATAAAGCACAAATCAGCATTGTTCATATAAAAGCAGAATGCACCCAACTAGTCCACATTAAGCATGTGAATGTTTAAAATGCTACTAATCTGGGACTTCGCCCATTACAGGTAGTCCTCGGCTTATGACCACAATTGAGCCCAAAATTTCTATTGCTAAGTGAGACATTTGTTAAGTGAGTTTTGCCCCATTTTACGACCTTTCTTGCCAGAGTTGTTAAGTGAATCACTGCAGTTAATAAGTTAGTAACCCGGTTGTTAAGTGAATCTGGCTTCCCCATTGACTTTGCTTGTCAAAAGGTGATCACATGACCTTGCGACACAGGAACAGTCATAAGTATGAACCAATTGCCAAGTATCTGAATTTTGATCACATGAGGTCATAAGTGTGAAAAATGGTCATAAGTCACTTTTTTCAGTGCCATTGTAACTTTGAACGGTTACTGAATGAACTGTTGTAATTCAAGGACTACCTGTAATAAATAAAGCACAAATCAGCATCTTTCATATAAAAGCAGAATGCATGCAACTAGTCCACATTAAGCATGTGAATGTTTAAAATGCTATTACTCTGGGACTTCGCCCATTATTAGGGTATAAGCTTTTAAGGAGTCTAATCCACTTCAGCAGGCAGCAGCATTTTGTGGACTCTGCCCTATAATAAACTTGTTAATCCTTGAGATGTCACAGGTTTTCGCTTTTGCTCTGACAAATTAATCCAGCTGCTGCTCTAGAAATGATCTCAGTGGCAAAGCTAAACATACTTAGCTTGTCTCCCATTCAAAGCTCTGATTTAAAGCCCTGAAAACCCAAGAATGGATCCAACACACATAAACAACTTTATCATTTCTGATGAAGAAATAAAACAAGAGGATCGACCGTCTGAGTGTGCTTTTTTTTTAATCTTAAGGATGAATCAGAATGAAATAACTATATTTTTAGTATCATCTTAGACAGAGTTTCTTTCTTTTTTTCCTTTTTCCTCGTTGCAATCCCAGACACATAAGCACAGGTTGGGGAGGACAAGTGGAATAAAAAAAATAAAAAAATGAGAGAGAGAATCCCGTAATCAAAATTAAAACATAATAATGTGTAGAGAAAATCCACGGAGAGTTTTCAAATCACATTTTGCCCTTACTGAACGGCTTTGCTTTCAGCAGCTGTTGTATGACACAAAGCTGTCACTACCATGAATACGTAAGTAAATAGTGCTATAATGCAGCTGCCCATAGTAACAGTATTGAGTTAAGGCCCAGAGTAGTAACCAGTGGCTAAAACAAAAATACAATCTGACTGCATAAAAATGCATTTTATATCCCTGAATATTCCACTCTGCAAGCTAGGAAAAAAATGTGTATGTGCCAACTGTGATCATAACCTTCATTTTCTCTACTCCGGAGCATATGAAAAGCTATAATTCCCTGGTTTGCTATTCACATGAGCTTCCCTTCTTTCTAAGTATAATATCCTTTGAAAATCATACGCACAGAGCTATTTACTCCTATCAGACGTGTCTAATGGGGTTCTCTTCAGAACAATTGGCTGTGTGCATTTTTCAAACAGAAAAGCCTGGTTCTCAGCCGTCTTTTCCTCCCCACGTTTCTTCTCCTTGGCAAAGACCAAAAATTAAACATGCCAGAGAAAAGAATTCTACTTTGGAGGAATCACCATCTGTAGGAAAGGGGTTTCACATCCTAATTTTGCTCCACTACCCCATCCTGGTCTTCCAAATCTACTGGCAGCCATTTTGCTTTGATGCAACCAACATAACAAACTGCGCTGACATCAGTTGGAGGTTGACTGGGGAACCACTTATGGATTTGTGTCTGTAGTTTCGATATACAAAAATAAGACATTATGGATTTCTCTAGTTTCATATCCATAGTACATAGAGTCACTAGGTTAAGGCAATGGATTAAATTGCATAATGAACTAAAATGGATAAATTGCACAAAGAACTAAAGAAAAAAAGGTGTGAGCAATTGCTATTTGGCCCTTTCTTCCTCAGGACTATAATCTATTAGCATCAACCTGAAAGTTGGTACCTGATGTCCTTACAATACTTTGCTTCCTCTTCTTGTCTCCATACACAACCTCCCTCCCTCCCTTCTTCTTTTCTTTTTTATTTTCTTTCTTTTTCCTTTCCTCTTTTCCTTCCTTCCTTCCTTCCTTCCTTCCTCTTTCTTTCTTTCTCACTGTTAGATAACAGGCCATCCAGCAATTTCTAAAGACATTTGAGAATGCTGTTGTTGGAAAATCAACTTGTGGTGCTCAGGGTCATATAGTTTGCTAAACCATCATTGCATAAGCAGCCATTCATCCATACATCATGCTATTCCCCTTTGGAGTAAGCAACACCATGCAGAATGCAGAAAAAGGAATACGAAATGGTAAATGAAAAAAAGCTGAAGATAAGAATAAGAAAAAGAAAGGACTGTAGCAGAACCTGCTGAAACCCACCTCTGCCTAAAGCCATAACCTGCATCCCAAACTGTGTTTCTTTTCATATCTCAAATCCATTTTTTCATATACAACTCAAAGCGGCAAACATACTAATATTCTTTCCACCTGCTATTTTCCCCACATCAAAAACCCTGTGAAGTGGGTTGAACTGAGAGAGAGTGACTGGTTCAAGGTCACCCAACTGGCTTCATGCCCAAAGTGGGACTAGAACTCACCATCTCCTGTTTCTAGGCCAGCACCTTCACCACTACACTAAACTGGCTTCACATCCACTTCTGGTATGTTCAATATACCGACCAGTGATACTTTAAAGAAGCTGTGTCTTTTCCTGGTCTTGCATGGTAATCAAGTCCATGTAAGATCCAAATCATCTTTCTGCTTCAGGATTAAAGTGTACACACCTCTATACCAGTGGTGAAATCTTTTTTTTTTTTACTACCAGTTCTGTGGGCATGGCTGGGTGGGCGTGGTGTGGCAGGGGAAGGATACTGCAAAATCCCCATTCCCACCCCACTGTGGGACCAGCCAGAGGTGGTATTTGCCGGTTCTCCGAACTATTCAAAATTTCTGCTACCAGTTCTCCAGAAGGTGCTGGATTTTACCCCTGCTCTATACATGACCCAACATACCTCTTCTGTATCCATCTTTGCTTTCAGTCCACGTTCATTCGGTACCCTTTCATTCCCAGTGCTCTCTCTTCTTGTTTCACCACACATCCTTCTGATGTGTTTGGTTCCCATTTGCATTCAATTCCTTTTTAATGCTTCTAACCTAACACAAGTCTCACTTCCACCAAACAAAGAATACAGAAGCCTCTATGCCTTATAATTAGAAAATATATGCCATGCATAGTCTCTAGAATAGGAGTAGGTATAAACGTTGTAAAACAAATGAATCGATAAACAGAGAGGTTTGCTTTTTTTAACAAGCCTTATTTACCCTGTATACTATCCAGGATCCTTCTACCAAAATGTGCATGTCTTAAAATTTTGCCATCTTTAACAATAGATTTACCAAATTTTATGCACACTAAATTATATGTACAGTTTGCAATCATTCACTCTAATCTCCTTGTTAAACAGTAGTTACTTTGGCCTTTTGATGCATTTACTGTATTTTCAGACCTAAACTTCTCATTGCATCATAAAATCTATACAACATTTGCTGCAAATCACTGGACAGCTCAGCCAACATTATGGCATCATCTTCACCTACAAGTACGCACACTTTCAATCCCAAGACAGCACCCCTCTAATATCATAACAAAACAATCTTATATTTATATCCATACATATACACCAAAAAGATATTGTAAATCATCATAATGATTCAACTAAGCATTCCTTTATTCCCATTCATGTTTTATTTCATATACCATTCTTATTACATTCAGCAACAATCAAGCTTTAATTCCATAGTGTTGCAAAACATTCTAAATTCAAGCCTCTTTACTTTATCATGTGCTTTCTCTTAACTGTCCAACAGCCTTACTTTCTCACACTCACACATTTCTTAATGACCTGTTGCATATCAAAAACCTGCCTAGCCTAAAGCCAGTGGTGAGTTTCAAAAAGTTCTGGGGCGTGGCTTGGTGGGCGTGGCTTGGCTTGGTGGGCATGGCAGGGGAAGGATGCTGCAAAATCTCCATTCCCACCCCACTCCAAGGGAAAGTTACTGCAAAACTCTCATTCCCTGCCAACTCCAAGGGGAAGGATATTGCAAATTCTCCATTCCCAGCCCACTATGGGGCCAGCCAGAGGTGGTATTTGCCAGTTCTCTGTACTACTCAAAATTTCCGCTACCGGTTCTCCAGAACTGGTCAGAACCTGCTGAAACCCACCTCTGCCTAAAGCCATAACCTGCATCCCAAACTGTGTTTCTTTTCATATCTCAAATCTCTTTTTACAAAATTTCTGCCAGTTTCACATTTCTGGGATATTCTCACCTTCTGTCTGCATCCCAGGAAAATTTAATAAACTAACCCTTTGTAGAATTTGCACTGATTCTTGCTACCTTTCTCTTTGTATAGGAAAACAGTATCAGGATTTTTCTAATTATCAAGCACAGAGGCAAAACCTCACAAGCAGATCTTTAAAAGTTACACAGTCCCCGTATGTAAATCCCACCTATATTTTAAATTTTTTTCCCAGTTACACCCTCTACCTCTGCATCCTTACAATTTTTCAACATTTTTACAGCTTGTATGACTTCCTTTTCACTCTTTATTTCTTGGACACTAACATCCTTTCCTTGGGCATTGGGGCATTAATTGACCTTCCTGCCTGGAGAGCTGAAATATAAATGATTCCTAATTGCCTATTTAATCTTATTGTTTCTTTTAAATGTGTTGTTTGCTTGTTCCTTGTTGGTTGTACACCACAGAGTCATAACTGAGTTGGGAGTTCCATTTACATTTCTGAAATAAATATAAATTTCTAGCATTCATTTCCAATCCACTCTTCAACATCTCTCTCATTCTCTACAAATCTCTACAGTGTTTGTTCCAGTATTCTCTCACTTCAGTTTCACCCAAATTATTGTATCATTTAAAAAAAGAATTTCATTTACTTTGATAGAAACTTCTTATTCAGACCTATTCACCATTTCAATAACAATTTTCATCAACATTTTGCATCTCCTCTGCCTCTAAGCTGTTCTTTTCCCTCTGTACTGTAAACATTATGCAGTATCTTTCTCTCATTCACATTTTCTTCAGTCATCCTTCTCTTAAATGCATTTTTTTTTCATCCAAAGCCTCCTCATCAAGCACCCTTTTTCGTACTTTCTATTAGTGTAGCTGCATATTAGGTAATATAATTCTTTTTCCTCTGTTCCAAATTCTCTTTCTTACATTCACTTTTCCTTCATTCTCTTAGAAAATAAATTTATCTTCCAATACTGTTCCTACAGGTCTTGTACTTTCTCTTCCTGCAATTTCTTCTACTTCCCATCACTTCTTTCCTTGTCTTCTGGGTCACTTTTTCCCAAGATCCACACTTGACACTACCAAAAAAGAGTCTGTCTCACAATTTTAAATGTATCATTTATTAATTCTCTAAATTTTTAATTTCAAAAAGTCAAATCAATACCGTTAGATGTATATTCATCTCTGTTTCCTCCATTATCACCATTCATAACACAAAGTGTCTCCAACCTACAGATTTCTATTTCATATGCATCTACTATAACTCAAATAACATTAAATCATACTTTAAATACACATTTTTATCTTTTCTGTTCATAATTAAACCTGCATTTCACCTTGCTGCATGTATTCATTAACTGTATCCCAGAAGATCAGAGCACCTTCATTTACCTCAGACATATCTTTCCCTTTAGTTTCACACACATTCTCTCTCTCTCTCTCTCTCATTCATTTTGTTAATCCATGCCCTTTAGCCTTCTTATATTCTGATGTACAGTCATACATACTGACATTATAGACCAGACAAAACCATAATTATTATCTTCCATTATCCATTATGATCTTCACGTAAGGAAGATATAGACTAATTTACCAGTCTTAACCGTACCCTAAGGGGGCTTGATGGAGCAGCGATTAAAGAAGCTGGGCTTGTGATAGCCCAGGTTCAAGACCCCAGCTTCATGCAATGGGGTGAGCTCCCATTACTTGCCCTAGCTCCTGCCCACCTAGCAGTTCAAAGGCATACAAATGCAAGTAGATTAATAGGTAACAGTTCACTGAGAAAGGTAGCAGCATTCTGTGAGCCTTTTGTGTATAGCCATGACCACAGAAATCATCTTCAGACAATACTGGTTCCTTTGGCCAAGAAACGGAGATGAGCACTGAGCCTTTATCTTTTTAGTCATATCCATCCTACATGAAGCAATCTTTACTACTGATGAGGACAATATCAATTAGTTTGTCACATTTTAGTTAAGAGCCACAAGAGCAGCCAAATACATGTTCATGCTATTCTATGCATAGTAGGATCTCTAATATGGGGGGGGGGACTTGCAAGGCAGAATATTTTTGCCATTTCCAGCCCTTGCATCCTGGACATGAATTGTTTCAACTACTACCCTCAAAACGACACTATAGAGCACTACAAACCAAGACAACTAGAAACAAGAACAGCTTCTTCCCGAACGCCATCACTCTGCTGAACAAATAATTCCCTCACCACTGTCAAACTACTTACTAAGACTGCATTACTGTTACTATTAGACTTCTCATTATTCC
>JANHFT010003339.1:8187-19611 GCA_032467955.1 Pseudoxenodon macrops | reverse complement strand
TATTCCAAGTGTGGCCTTACCAAGGCATTATAAAGTGGTATTAACACTTCACATGATCTTGATTCTATCTCTCTGTTTATGCAGCCTAGAACAGTGTTGGCTTTTTTGGCAGCTGCTGCACACTGCTGGATCATATTTAAATGGTTGTCCATTAGGACTCCAAGATCCCTCTCACATATACCACATATACTGGTTGGGAATTCTGACGATTGTAATTCAACAGAGAGGTGATGGAAATCAGCCTCTCTTTTTGTCACTGTCAGCAGGCCCCACTGTCCTTTTCCTCTATAAGCTATTTTATCAAAAATGTGGGTGGGAAACAAGAGGAGACTGTTCTTCCTTTCTAATTCTATTTTATTCCCTCATTTGGAGAAAACATGTGAACATGGAAAGACGGCAAAGAAAAATACGGCTGTGGTGAAAGAAATCAGGAATGGGGCCCTTGCTATGATTCAGTTCTTGACAAATGCCTCACCATGCTGACCCGCCTCCCATTTCTCTCCCCCTCCTCCACCCCGTGGGCTTCTCACAATGGAGAGAGAGATTTCTTGCCAGTTTTTCTTGTTTAAGAAAAAGGTGCATGTTTGCAAGGGGCTGTTCTCCAGATGTGAACCTTCCATAGTCGAGCTTAGACAGTCAGCTGCTAAGGCTTTAACAGAGATTCCGCTTGGAATCCTGGAACATAATAATAAAAAGCAGACAAGCAGAAGTAGTAAATTAGTACCTTCCAGCTAAGTGAGAAGCCTTGCAGTCTCTCCTTAATTCAGCTCTGTCTGCTAGAGAAAAAACAAATCAATTCTGCCTTCGTTTGCTCTTCTTTAAGCTCCCCGAAGGAATTACAGCTCATGCATACACAAGTGCAAAAGTCTTGTGTTGCACAAAGTTAAATCACAGAATGGAATAATTTCAGGTTTATTCCCAGGAACCAATCCAATAGTATTTAACATTCAAATGCCAAAGAAAGTCCTGCTGCTCAGGGGAGGCTAACAATTTTATTGTGGTATGAGCTTTTGTAAACTCATGTCCAGTCTGTCATGTGAACAAAATCATATCCAAAATTGGCAGGTGTAATGTATAAAGAGGAACAGTGAAACAAACAAAAGGGAACTGGAGATCCACGGAACAGAAGGCTCAACAATAATCATTATCACATTTCCATGCAGTTTATCATTTACAAAAACTATACTACAGCATGTTTCTCAATATTTTAAGTTGTTCATTATTTGAACAACTTACTGCTTTTAGGGACCAAGAAATTTCCAAGGTTTCCCAGAGAATTAAACTTTTGCAAGCAACAATATATACACTCTCCACAGTGAGGGCCATTGGTAGAAGCTTCATCTGAGTGCTTACAAATAGTAGGTATCACAATCCAATTTGAACTCAAGCTGAATTAACAATTTGCTAACTAGCACTGCTCAAATGTTAACCACATTGTCTTTGTTCCTGAAAACGTTTTACAGTGTAATAAATGTACAGTTGATGGCTAGTTTCACCTTTGTTGCTGTTGGGAGAAATGGATAATGTTAGTATGACTACAGCCACTATAGAATTCAAAGCTTAAATAGAGATGTCCTTCCTTCCTTCCTTCCTTCCTTCCTTCCTTCCTTCCTTCCCCATTTATTTTGCTTGTGGGAAGCATGCATGGAGAAAATCAGTTGCAAGTCCAAAGCCAGCAGGCAAGTAAGTGGCTGCTGCCAGGTGAGGGAGAAAGCGAGGAGATGCATGGGGGAGGACGTCAGTACACTGGGATACATGGGAGGTGCCAAATGGGTTAGGAAGGATGGGTGGGTGTCACAGATGCCATGCAGGTGAGGAAAGACATAAATAAAATGTGGAGTACCAAAAGATTGGTGACCACTTGAGGAAAACAAAGAAATACAGGAAACATAAACTATCATCTATGGCCACCCAGATTTTTGCAGCCCAAGTAGGCCTAATCTTTTTACTGACAGAGAGCTTTGTTCAGCCTTCTTTATGGTGCAGGCTACAAATAGAATAGGGGTGGGATTCTCTCTCCATGAAATTGCTGCAATAGTGATGATGGGATTCTTTGTCTTTTCCTTGCTTATTTACAGTAACATAGTTGGCATAATAATATCTCTCCGCCCTTCTCGCTCACTCATCCCCTAAGAATGTCTTAATGTTGTAAGCTGCTCATAGTCACCTGTGTGTCAGTTGGATAGTCAAATAAATTTAATAAAATTCATCAATAAATCAGAACCAAACAATGGGTTCCTTTTGGCAGAATGCACAAGATTGCCAAAAGCAAATAGGGAAGGCAAGTTATGTAAATGTTGCCTTGGTTGATGCTCCTGAGCATAGATTAATAGCTGCTGAAGATGGTAATGGTAACAGTCATTATAGAGCTGCTAAATATAGGGCATTTTCCATCTGTATCTCTTTTGTATTTCATTACGACTATCATTCCTAAGGGTTTTTCCCCGTCTGTCTACAAATGTATGGATAGCCCATAACTGTAAAGTTAAGATCACACTTCACGTTTCTCTGATGAAGAGGGCTATACAGTCCACAACTCCCAAAAGCATCCCTTATCTTCCCATGACTTTGAAAAACACAGTCAATCCTAGTTTTGGCTATTCACTTACCTGATTAAATCACATTCTTGGAAGGAAAGCGAAGAGGTTGACCCGCAGCAAAGTGGATGGAGTCCTGTGGCACAAGGAACACACGTTAAAAAAGGCCCGAAAGACCAGGTTAGGACAAATCATTATGGAGAAAATCTATGCGGTCACTAGAGGCTGAAAAGGATTTGATGAAAATTACGAAAATGACTTAATCAATTGACCAAATCAGATTCTACAAAATTTGCAAATCAGAGGGTGTTATTAGAGAAAAGAGGGCAGACAAGCAGAGGCCTTCTCCAAAGGAAGCAATGATGGACTCAGACCATACTGTATAGAGCAGTGACGGCTAACCTTTTTGTTGCCGCGTGCCAAAAGTGTGCGCACGTGCACCCATAATGCAGCACGCACATGAACCACACACACACCTGTTTCCCCCGTGCATGCGCATGCAACCCCCATGTGCACCCTACCATTACACATGCATGCGGCACTTCCTGCACATGTGCGCATGGCCCCCCATGCTCCCCACACATGCCACCCCGCACATGCATGTACAATCCACCCACGTACACCACACCTTTCCTGCCCATGCGTGCATGACCCCAGCCATGCGCCCCACCCCACACATGCACATGCATCTCCCGCATACTCTCCACGCATGTGCGGCAGAGACCCAAAACACAACTTGCCTGTGGGAAGCACACACGCATGCGCAGTAGGGCTCAGCTGGGCCGACGGCTCACATGCCCATAGAGAGGGCACTGCGTGCCACCTGTGCCACACGTGCCATAGGTTCGCCATCACAGGTATAGAGTATAGAGGCCAGGGCTTTTTTAATCGTTTTGAAATAATATTTACAATTGCTAATTTACAATTGTTTGTGTAATCTGTAAACTGCTTTAGAAGGCTTGCTGCCCTGAAAGGAGGAGTATAAATAATTATAATTAATACATATTATATCATAGTAAAAAAAAAAAATTTGCAGTGGGAAGTATACGTCACACACAGAATACCTGAGATTAATAGATAGAACACAAAGGAGACAGTTTCATTTCAGAAAAAATGGATGCTTTCCACAATTAAAGCTAAAGATTTTAAGGGGATATGGAGCTGCACAACAGGACTTTTTATTCCAGTTGCCAGTTTATAAAACCAAAACAGATGGATAATTCTGATATGAGTGCTATTTTTATCCAGGCTCCTGCCACTCGTGGCGATTCCAGCTAGCCTTATTCATCTGGTTTAATTAGATAGCCAGCTACAGCAGCAAGTGAGAAAAATAAAAGCTCCAGAGATAAATTAAACTTTTCTCAATCCAGGCAATTCCTTTTAAAACCTCCATAGGTGAAACCTGAAGAAATTAAATATATTATTAAAGAGAAATCTTCCGGCTTGTTTTGTAAGGGCCATTAATAGCTATTATTATACTATGAATGTACTGTGCGTTGGTCTAGTTATTTTTTACTGACTCCTCAATCAAACAACTCCCAGGGGTTTCCTAATGCCTTCTTTCAGCAATATATGTAGCTTATGGTGAAAAAGAGACCACCAATATTCAGCAGTCAAGTTTAATGAATGCCTCATGAACATCTCATTCTAGATCTTGCAAATAGCTTGAGCCACACTTAAGAGACATACTTTTAAACTTATTGCTCAAATTTTACGACGTACTCTTTTTTTTTCCTGCATAATTTTGCAAACTCTTTTATAGGGCTATATTTGACAGGTCTTCATTTTACACATGTGGACGAAAGCGCGTTTCACTAACAATAAAGTCGAAGTCAAAAAATGCTCCAAGTAAACTAAAAGAGCCATACTAAACTTTGGAAATGTGCCTTGGTTTATTGTGTACGGTTAGGGTTTGCTTAGTTTTCATTTGCAATACCTGAAAACCATTTATCACAAGAGAGTGATCAAACTGCAGGGCACACAATGATACATGTAGTCAGTTAGCACAATGGAAATGGTAAAGATCATACTTGGGGTTGTAGCAAATGTTTCCCAAACAGCTTACCTGCTCTTGTTTAATTTGGCAATACTAATACAATTATGTTAGAAATATATCTAACACAATTGTAAAACCAAGAAATTACATGAACGAAAGCTAAGAATGCTGTCGGGAAGAAATATTTGAGCCTCAGCTGTTCTTCGCATCTCCTAACCACAACAAGACATGACCCAGCAACAATGATTATGTGATTTGTCTTCAAGACCTTGCCATCATCTATTCCCACAACTGAGATGAAATCATCTTTAGCTATTCTGGTTTTCAGTGCTTTTGCTCTTCTCTGACCCAGTCTTTGCCACGGACACGATCTCAGATTGTTCATCTGTGATTCTGTTGATGATACCATCAGGGAGATATCTGCCCAATTCTGTTTGACCACTTTGGGCTAAAACAAGGAAGTCCCTCCCTTCCAACTGCTGGACAGTGCCCTCCAGGACCCTTGGTTAAGCTGTAGGCGCAATTGGCCACTCAGCTCCCTCAGAGGCAGCTGTCTGAGTAACAGTGCCTGGTGCGTGATAGGCCCCTAATGGCTAAATTTTTAAGGGTTACATTACTCAAAATGGCACTATTTGGCAGAAATTCCCTTATCCGTTCACTGGCATGAATCTAGAATTGTACAAAAGCAACACATCAAGTTCTTGTGTAGCTCAGAGGAGCATCTCTCATCCTGCTAACCTCATTCGTGAATGCTTTAAAAATTCAATCTCTAGCCCTTCCTCTTGAAGATGACTTCATAAAGGCCTCCTGAGCAAATGGAGAGATTGGAACTCAGTACCCAATTGATTGCCCGTTTCTCCAAACATAATAACAGGCATTGGGGCAGAGCTTTCTAGAGAAGCTTCTCTTTTCTTGCTTGAAATGTCCTATCTTGCATCAAGAGTTCAATGCATATCTTACAAAGCATATACCAGTCAACAACTTCTGGACCTGGACTTAATGTCATGTGATTTTCCACCCAAATTCCAAAAGGCTTTGGCAAGGAGTCTGTTCAGACTTTTTTTAGAACTATCCCTCCTGATAACCTGATTGTAGAGAAGGAGAGAGCCAGCCTTCACATCATTATTTCAGAAATCGTTATGTAAATGTAAAGGGACCAAAGCATGCTTTAAGCCCTGTGAGCAGAGAGAGTATGTTTGGTCTAGTGGTTAAGGCACTAGGCTAGTAGCCAGGTGACAATGAGTTCTAGTTCTGCCTTAGGCATGAAAAACTACCTGGGGGATTTTGAACCAGTCGCTCTCAATTAGCTCAACCCATATCATAACATTGTTGTTGTGATTTTAAAAAAAATAGGAGGAAGGAAGAAGATAAGAATGTTTGCTGCCCTGAGTTATTTATAAAAGTAATAAAAGAGGGAAGGGAAGGGAAGGAAAGGGAGGGGAGGGGAGGGGAGGGAAGGAAGGAAGGATGGATGGATGGATGGATGGATGGATGGATGGAAGGAAGGAAGGAAGGAAGGAAGGAAGATGTTGTGTTCTGCCTAATCCCCTTGCATATCCTGAGTCCTGGAGGGGTGATTACTGCTATCTCCTTTTGCATAGAATTGTGTGCCCGTCGCTGGTTGGCTAACTAGCGACGAGGGTTTGTCAGCCTATGGAATTGTCTGCCTGCAAGCCAGGGGAATCCCATAAAAGAGGGTTCCCCCGGCCCAGCAGGCAGTCCGGATAATCTTGAGCTGAAACCAATAAACAAGATCTGATTGTCACTAAGCCTCCAGTCTTCAATTACTGCGCGATCTAACAAGAACTTTTGTCAAAAAGCAGAATGTTCCTTGCAATTGAATAGTTATATATGGTGGATATAAACAGATGGTTCTTAGAGAATTTAGAGCAGGGGTGTCAATAGTGGCCTACTGGCTGGATGCGTCACATGCAGGCCACGCCCACCCCAGCTCTGCAAAAGGAAAAAATGTCACAAAACGTCATGTGATGGCAGCGTGACCCGGCAAGTTTGATACCTGTGATTTAGAGCAAAAGAAAGTAGTTTATAATCTGAAATCCAGGATTGCTTTGTCTTTTTTTTTTTGAAAATCAATTCATTCTTCTTTATACAGGGTAAAGCTGAATACCAAACCTCTAAAAATGACTACTTGGTTCTCTTAAGAAAATTGCACTGTCAATTTATTTAGGAGATACTATTCCTGCATGAAAAAAAAAATAGAGCAGACAAGTACAGGCTTGTCCTAGTGACAACACAAATTTATTGCATGGAGTTGTCAATAAACATCTCGACATGCTTTGATACTGTCTGAAATTATAAGAAACAAAGTCCTGAAGTAAGCGGCCTGAACTATTAGAAACTGAAGCAACTTGATAAGTGAAGTTTAAAGACAATTAATTTAAAGATGATTAATAAAGCATATTTTGACTGTACATTAATGTACAATACTTGTTTATTAGTAATACCCAATCTTTTTTAGGTATAAAAAGGTTTATTTTTAATTTTGGTGGTTTTTAAAAAAATAAACAAAGCAAGCCTTTATAAGGAATTGACTTGAAATATATATTAAAAGGGGGGAAAAAACCTAAGTGATACTAGGTTAGAATTTTATGTCCCATGTCAAAAGAGCAGAGTTTATATACCAGTAATCTTAAACATTTTGTGGTTGGTTTTCTTTCAAATATGAAACCAGTGTTAGTTCAAAATTATACATAAATTATACAAATGTATATAAAGATTTCTAACCTATGCAGAGTTTCTAGAAGCTAATCCAGATGTAGAACTGTTCTACTTACATACACATATGTAGATGTAGAACTACAGTACACATCTGTATTTCTATTCTACATGTCTGGATTACTAATAATGTATTAAAATACAGGTAATAAATGTCTATAGAGATTCTCAGTCATCCAGGTCATAGTTGTCACAAAGATGCTTTTTTAAGAGGCAACTGGACTTCCTTGCTTTTCTTTGAAGATGTTTCCCTTCTCATCCAAGAAGCTTCTTCAACTCTGACTGGATGGTGGGGAATGGAAGGATTTATATTTCTTACAGATAGTTGGTCATTTGCCTTCTTTCAGAGAAAATGCCACTTGGAGGTTTATTTGTGTCCTCAGGGTCACTTGTATAGTGCAAATGACTGTAGAGTCTTTTTGGAATGGCTGAAAGGACTGTATTGTAGATTGGAGATAGATGATGTCATATCCCTCCCCCTCTGTTGAGAGAGGGCTGTTCAATTTTGACATATATGTCCTATTTGACCCCTTTTTCAAACCAGCAGTCCTGTCTGTCCAAAATGTACAGATCTGCACATGTCTCTCCGCATTGTAATGCATACACCACGTTGCTCAGTTTTTGTCTGGGTGTTTTATCCTTGGGGTGGACAAGCTTTTGCCTTAGTGAGACGTGCAGATCTGTACGTTGGGGAAGCAAAACAACCATAAATACATGGCACAACATAGGAGAACAAACCTATCAGGACTAGATTCAGAAGTCCATCTGTATTTAAAAGACAAAGGGCACCCTTTTGAAGACAGAGAAGTCAACATTTTGGACAGACAGGATCACTGGTTTAAAAGATGAGAATCTTCTTGGATGAGAATCGAAACATCCTAAAAGAAAAAAAAGAAAGTCCAGTTGCTTCTTGAAAAAGCACCACCTTTAGGACTATTAATATAGTACTGAAAAAAACCACATCAATTCTAAGGTGTCTCAATGTTTAGTTTTTTTTACTGTAGTAGTTCAGTGCTTCAGAGTAAACAGGGACAAGAACTCCACATTTGTTGATGCCAATCTAAAAGAGACGGTTCTATCACTGAAGGTTTTCAAAAAAAGACTCAACAACCATTTGTCTGAAATGATATAGGATTTTCTGCTCGAACAGGAGGTTGGGTTGGATCAGAAGACTTCTGAGGTTCCTTCCAACTCTATTATACTATATTCTATGTCCATGATGGCAAACTTGTGGCACGAGGAGCCATATCTGAGGGAACATGAGGCGTTGCCCTATGTCAGCTCCAGCGCACATGCACACGCTGGCTAGCTGATTTCCGCCCTTCCAGAGGGTGGGGGGAGGCCGTTTTCGCCCTCCCCAGGCTTCAGGAAAGCCTCCTGAAGCCTGGGGAAGGTGCATTGCATTATGGGTGTGGGCATGCGTGCATTGGAAAACCTCCGTGCTTTTGGCACGTGATGGCAAAAAGGCTAGTCATCACTGTTCTATATTGTCTCTTTTCTTGGACTCATACAGTAACCAAATGTTCTCAGAAAATACATGTAGGAAGCATAGATAGGGTGTGTTCTTGGGAGTTAGTGCTGGTGGGTGTTGGTGCTTGTTTAACTAAAAATTACATATTTTACTTGAATAGTAACTCTGCACATCCTGTAGATGTCCTATTTAAAAATGTAGGATGTGTTCCTGACAACAGTGAAATGCAGTTTGTACAATTTTTTTGATGATTAATATTTAACTACTCTTAAGATTTCTAATATATCTGAAGATAGAAAGCTACAGCCATATGTTTTCCTTTGTTACCTTATTTTCTTAATTAAAGCCTCTTGGGCATAGAAGCAGCTTCATCATAGGCTGCCACCAATGCCTACCATTGCCATTGTTTTTAAAAAAAATATTTTCTACTCTCCAGGGGGGAAAAACAAGTTACCTCAGTCCAAGCTAATATGGTTAAATGAAAATACTGGATGGTGTTATTATGGTACTTTTTTCCATTACTGACAAAGAGTTTTGACTGGTGACTATTTTGACTGTCAACAAGTCAAAGCGAGAGAAAGTAGCAGGGAAAATAACAAGTCTAGGGTATGCTGCAGGCCCATCTGTGAAGAGTTCCATATAATATAATTTCCATATAATAACATGATGTGACTTAGGAGATAAGCTGTTTTTGCTGAGGCATCTTCCCATCATCACTCTTGAAGTGGGATTAACCCCAAACTTTGTTGTCTTCTGGAAAGCCTTTAAAAAGTTTTTTTCCCAATAGACCTGGGGATCCCCTGGTGGTTGGAAGCCCATGTTGCCTGTATTATGTATTATCTCACCATGCTTGTGATTTTAACTATTTAGTGTTTTAATTGGTTTTGTAGTAAGCTTTAATACTGTGTTTTTTTGTACAATACCCAGAGTCACTTTGTGTAAGATGGGTGGCTAAATAAGTTTGATGAGAGGTTTTGTAGTAGAAATGAGAATCCAACTCCAAAATTCTGAGTTCTGTAGCTGGTTTTTCTATTTCTCCTATACAGCATCTGGGTAGTTCTCAGGTTTGAAATAATGTGAATAAATGAAATCACCCTTGCCAAAACAACCCAGAAAGGAGGCAGGCTTCTTTCACAGATTGGAGAATTGACAATGTGTGGTATCTGGAAAACCATTCCTACTTCAAGAGGAAGGGGGTGGGGGGAGGTGTAACTGAAACAGACAAAACCTGTTGAGTGGTATACAGGTAAACACACATTCACACACACAAACTTTATGCCTAAATCCTGCCTTAGCCATAAAACCAAAACTATGCCCTTGGGTCAAGTTATTCTCTTTCAGCCTAAGGAGGAGGAAGTGGTAACTCACTTCTGAAATCTGTTCCCAAAAATCAACAATGACTTGAAGGAGTGCTCATGCATGTGCACACACAAACTCATTCTCAAAGACGGAAAATAAAATTCTAATAATAAAAATTCTAACAATGCCCTAGGATGGAGGTTGGCTAGTGAATCAAAGGAAGGGGAGACCATTCCTCCCACAATTCTCCAGCACATCTTTTCTGCCAGTTATAAGAAATCAAAGGAGCACCTCCAATTATAACACATTTGACACATCTTCAGGCAGTTTGCCAGAACAAAGTACATCCACTAACCAACCTGTGACCAACCTGTTTCACTCAAGGGCAGGATGTGATAAGACCCCTGTCACAGTATAAATGTCTATGGTCAAGGCACCATTGTGTTCTGGTTAGGTGCAAGTGAAGATAGGGCTTCAGCTATAATGCAATTTATTAGTCTTGGCTTAGAACATTATGTGATCTGTGGTTTCTTTCAGTTAAGCAAATTCCATGGGAACCACAATGTCTGAACTAAGCCCCAGTCTGCTTGTGCTCTGACTTAATGTACTTCAGCGCAGCCACACAGTGAAAACGCAATGCAAGTTATGCTTGGGGGGCAGACTTTTTCTTTTACAGCGCCATTTATAATGGGGCCGGTTGGCAGGCAAGTACTGAAGAAAAAAAAAAAAGTGCGAACAGGCGTCCAGTAGCTAGTTTGAACTTTGAACGACTTCTCTGTGTCGCCGGCGGTGCCGCCACCGCCTCCTAGGAGGAGCAAACGACATCCAGCACTGCAACCAGGCGCCCCGGACTGGCCATTCCAGGGCTTCCTGCACCGGTCTGCTTAGGCGTCGGCGACCTCCTGTTGTCGCCTGAAGGGGAAAAAAAAAGGACGGGTGGGCGGGAGAGATTCCTTCTTTCTCCTCCGACCTAGAGACTCAGGGCACAGCAAGATGAGGGGAGTTATGTCGGACTGTCGATTCTGAATGAAGAATTTTAGGAGGATAGACTTAGGGCTATTTCCCCTAAAATTATTTAGGGAGAAGCGACATAAACATAGTGTTCTATTAACACCATAGATGGTTGCGTAAGGAGAGTTGAAGAGAGGTGAATTCGGGGTGGAACAGAAAACACCGGGGTGGGTGGGGGTGGCGTTAGGAAATAAAAACCGAGGTACAGGGTGGCTTGTAAGGGACTCCCGGGTGTTCCACAATTGTTTTTCCTCTCTCTCCTCTGCGCGAGCCAAACTTTTGCGGCGTAAAACTGAAACCAGGTGCTCTTGTGAGGTGGCGCAGGAGCTCCTTGGGAGAGGCGAGGGCAAGCTTGGCGTTTCCTCTCTCTCCCA
>JANHFT010003338.1:150071-160980 GCA_032467955.1 Pseudoxenodon macrops | reverse complement strand
TAGATAGATAGATAGATAGATAGATAGATAGATAGATAGATAGATAGATAGATAGATAGATAGATAGATAGATGATACTGCAAAGTTACATCTCCAGCTGCAGCATCCTTGACTTCCCACAACTTCATAAAATCTTAAATAAATTATAAGGGAACTCCAGTAGCAGTGCATTCAGAAGGTATCCAGACCCCTTTCACTTGTCAATTTTGTTATGCTGCAGCCTGATTCTACAGTCTTGGAAATCAGTTTTTTTTCCTCATTACTCAGTACTCTGTAATGACAAAGTAAAAACAGAATTTTTGAAATGTCTGCAAATTTATTAAAAAGAAAAAACTGAAATATCACATTGGCATAGGTATTCAGGCCCTTCACTCAGTACTTTGTTGAAGCACTTTGCATCAGACATTTTATTGCAGCCTTCCCCAGATCTGTGCCTTGCATTAATCCTGTCTCTGAGCTCTGCAGGCAGATCCTTTGACCTCATGGCTTTTGCTCTGGTACAGTATGCATTGTCAGCTGTGTGACTTTCTATAGAGATGTGTGTGACTTTACAAATCACACCCAATCAATTTAATTTACCACAGGTAGACTCCAATCAAGGTGTAGAAGCTTGTCAGCAACTATCAAGAGAAATGGAAGGCACCTGAGCTAAATAATTCCACATGTTGTTGCAAAAGGTCTGAATACTTATGCCAGTGTGGTATTTCAGTTTTTTTTTCTTTTTAATACATTTACAGACATTTTTAAAATTCTGTTTTCACTTTGTCTTTTTGCAGTACTGAATGTAGATTAATGAGAAAAAAATGAATCAGGCCGCAGCATCACAAAATTGACAAAAGTGAAGGGGGTCTAAATACTTTCTGAATGCACTATAGGGTGAGAACATTCAAACCAGGAAGCATGGATGATTGAAAGAGGGGCAGAAAGATAACATAAAAGCAATGATAGGCGAAGGTATATCCACAGTACAGGGGTAGGTTCTGCTTCTTTTCGCTCAGGGTCATGCTGCACGTGTGCATGTGAAGCGCACATGCAGCAATAAAAAACTAGCTTCTGCACATGCACAGAAGCAAAATCCAAGATGGCGGCACCCATGGAGACACCGATGCATGACGTCACCGCGAAGTTTGCTGCCGGTTCTATAGAACCGGTAGGAATCCACCTCTGCCACAGCAGTATCCTCTGCCTTTCTGTAATAAGAAAGTAAGCTCTGAAACCAAATGGAAGACAAATTTTGGCCTATAGCATATCAGTTCTGTTTATTTTTTCATCTTGTATTAGTAGCACAGGTAATTTACTACCACAATTGAGCCCAAATTTTTTGTTGCTAAGTGAGACAGTTGTTAAGTGAATTTTGGCCCATGTTATGTCCTTTCTTGCCACAGTTGTTAAGTAAATTACTGCAGTTGTTAAGTTAGTAACACAGGTGTTAAATGGATATGGCTTCTCTATTGACTTTGCTTATCAGAAGATAACAAAAGGTGATCACATGGCCCCAGGACATCGCAACTGTGATAAGTATGAGTCAGTTGCCAAGCATCTGAATTTTGATCACGTGACCATGGAGATATTGCAAATGGTTATAAGTGTGAAAAACAGTCATGTCACTTTTTTTCAGTACAGTTGTAACTTTGAACTGTCAACTAAATGATTTTTTGTAAGTCAAGGATTACAACCTGTATTTACTGTAGCAAAACCACAAAAATATTAATAGGCCTGGCAGTCAAGGTATAACCCTAACTCAACTAAAATACACAGGTATCACTTGAAAAATAAATCACTTAAAGGCCCTAGGAAAACAGAATTAATAGAAATAAGAACAGCTTCTTTTTCTCTTTCCTTTTTTTCTTTGTATGAAAGGATTCCAAAGATCATAGAACTTCAAAGGTTGTGGTATTTTATGATTGGGTGGCTAATAGACTATGATAAGACCCCATCTCTTCTCCTCCCACCCTGCCCTGTGTTCATCTTGCTCCTTTCCTTGGTTTAACAAGCAACTACTGCGTTTACTCTTTTGCTACATTCTAACACTAATTGTTTTTTTTTGTAGTTAGGCTTATCCCAAGTGTGAGCTCTGGCAATGAGCTAGACAAGGCTTGTGTTTTAGTTTTAAAAGGATTTAAACTATTGTGATTCTATTGTGTTTGAATTTTTCCCTGCCTCGTGGTTTCTTTTTCTATATGGGGAGGGGATCTTCCTTAACTGCTTTAGTGATTTCTGGCACTGTCCTTTTGGGATGTACTTCCAAGAGGCAGGATGCAAGCTTGGCACTGATTTTTTTTACTACCTTTCTGTGGGGAGGGGCATGTGGTCTTTCTTTAAATCTGGATAATTCCCTTAGGATATCTTGTGAGGTGAGTGAGCTCAGCCATGCTTGACAAACTTGGGAGAGATTTGAACCTGGGTTCCCTAAATAATTTGTCACTTTGTCTCTTTAGCTCAGCATTTTGTAGCCCAAATACACCCACCCACTTTCTGGAGAGCGTAAATGACCTCTCTGCTAAAGAACTTTATGAGCAAGAGTTGGCTGCTGATAGTTATCATTCCATTTTAGCTATTTTAATTCCTCAAGCTCCCTGCCTGTTTTTTAACTCTGGGTTGCAGGTATTTCTAATCTAATGATTGGTATTTTTTGCAAGCAAATAAGCTTTTTGTATTTTTGTACAGGTTCATTTAGCGACCATTCAAAGTTACAATGGCACTGAAAAAAGCGACTTATGACCTTTTTTGTACACTTAGGACTATTGCAGCATCCCCAAGGTCATGAAAAGCCGAGCGAGGAGAAGTGCCCCTTGATGTGAGTGACATCATGTTGGCCACGCCCACCCAGTCACATGACCACCCAGGCATGCCTACCCAGCTGGTCATTAGGGCAGAGAACCATTTGTTAAATTATTTGAATCCCACCACTGGATAGATAGATATCAAAAAGTGTCCCCTCCTCCCTTTTCCTCTCTCTTCAAAATCCAGTGAATCTTTCAGGGCTTTTGACTTTGACCAATATATTTCCCTTGCACATTCTTAGGTCATCACTAAATGAATAGCTTGATTTTTGCCATTCTGATATTTCCAACCAATCAGCCAAAATCTGCTTTGACCTGTTTGACGAACAGATTTTCAAGCCAGTGTTCTTCCTATTTACATAATGGGGTGGCAAACAGTGAGTTTTCACAATGCCCATTAGGCCTTAAGCTACTGCTGGAGTCACCAAGATCATATTACAAATAACCTCTCCAAAAAGAACAAGCTTCATTAAAGGCTTTTCATTTGGGAGAGGCCATAGTTGGAAGAAGACAAATTATCCTCTGCTTTTGCTTTTAACAAAAGAATGGTTGCTCTTTTAAACAGCCAGATGTTTTGCCAAGTTGAGGAATAACACATTCCTTTCTGCCCTAGCATGAAGACTGAACTTGCAGTCAAAGGACCACAGCTTAAATTTACTTTATAAAGTATATATGATAGACACTGAGATGTTGCTTTCCTCAACACACTACAACTAAGAATTCATTAAAACTCTCAGCATCCTCATATTTGAATAATATTACACAGTTCAGGCTCCAAGAACCAAGAAAGACATGTGGAGTTATTTCTGAGCAGTTTCCTTTATTGTTTCTCACCTACAGATAGAAATCTTGCCAAACTAAAGAAATTATTTGCATCACTATAGACATACTGTAAATATTGCTAGGGAGGAGCCTTCTTAACTCTCTTTCTCCCTACTAAACACTCCATGCTTCACTGTCTCTTTGCCCTCTAGAATGCAGCCCCTCCCCCCTGGGAATCCAGACTTCATTCCACCACAACAGGATCCAAATGGTGGTTCATTCCCTTCCTTGATCCAATCCTGTCATCAAAAGCTGAGTGAAGGAATGCCTTATCTTGACTGTTTCACAGGATTTGGAACCTTTCAGGAGCCACAAATAGTTCCTTTTTTGAAGTAAATGAAAAATATTTTCTCTCAACAAATGGGGAATTCTCCTCCAATTCAGCCCCTATTGGCCAATGGTTAATCCCACACTGCTATATGCCTTGGTTTCCACATAAGACAGCATGATTTGTTTAGTGTGTAAGAAATAAGACATAAGTAAGTAAGAATCACATCTCCACTGTGGATTATTTTGCTTGGGAGTCTCATTGCTAATCTCAGTTCCCGAGAGTGTCACAGTAGTCCTTGACAATTAGGAATATTCACTACCTACGTTTGCAGGCGATAAGAAGAGAATTTGGATGCATAAATGACCACTCATAGGATATCAATTACAAATAAATAACCTCCTTATCTTTCTTTATGTTCATTGTGCATCACAATAATGACTGACTAACAAGCTCACTAGTAATTGATAGGCTTAATTCTTAATAGTCTTAAGAATTAAACACTGTATTTTTAAAAAAAGCTGTTTTAACTACCTTGCTAAACATTATAAGGGGAGGTATTGCACAAATCTATGGAAATAGGCTGTTCCAGAGAGAGGGGGAAGAGGGAGAGGGAGGGGGGAAAGAGAGAGACCATTTCCAATTGTTCAAATAATTTGGTCAGCAATGAGGGAAGTATTAACAAAATTGACAACAAAAACAAGTTCAAAAAGAAGAAGAAAGAAGAAACTCAAAAAAACTTTGAGGAAATGCTTCATTGTTGGATGATTTAAAAAAAACAGATGAAAAGCATCTACAGGCAGGTGAAGGGTATAAATAGTGTTGTATAACAACTAAGCTTTAAAACTATAATGACATAAGAAAGAAGACAGCTTGCAACAAAATTGACCTTGCATTCAATTGATTGGATTCTGCAAATGTCAAATAACAAGTTTTTACTGCCTTGCATAAAACTGACTTGTGGAAGCTTTTCTTGCTACTGTAAAATTTATATTTCCATCTTTGAGCAGAATTTATGCGAAACCTCCATATCACTAGATGACAATATTAGAATCATGATAGAGTACTTGTTCACTTGGCATGTACAGGAGATCAAGGCAGTAAAATAGGGGCTGATGGGGTGCCTGGGAAATTTGAGGCTGTGAACAGAAAAATATGCTAGTTATGACTGCTATAAGTTCTAGCAAGTGCTGGATGCTATAAGCAAAAATCCAAAAGCAGGAAAGTTCTTGAACTGTGAATAACAGCGGAGTGGCTTGAACCTAAAGGAGAAATGCAAAAAAAACCATCAACTATTGAGAATAATACCAATACATGTGGCCAAACCAACCATTTCTACTGAAGCCCTAGGTTAGAATCATCCTGGCCTAAGGCTGCTTGGTTTGGAAATAATTTCTTGACAAATCTACCACTGGCTACTCCTCAAAGATACATGTGTATTTGATTCTCAACAAAGGTGCAGGTGGGCTAGTGCCGCTGATATACACCTGGTGAAGACTCAAGGAATAGTGATAAGCCCAATGGGAAGTCTCCAAAATAGATAATTGTGTATGCCTACTATAAAATAATGGCAGTGTTGAGCTAATATATTATATATAATATAAATATATATAATATATATATAATAAATAAATATATAATGTAATAATAGCTAATGAAAACATTTGTCCTTTAAGGTTACTATCAAAAACAGTTTCTTTTTACAACCATAGCAACAAATCATGAAGGGAGTTCATGGCTGTTGTTTTTTTACCTAGGTAAACTCATTACAGATCTAGGATGGAATCTTTATTCAGAGCTATTAAGTCCTTTGAATAGGAGGCGTTTCCCCCCTAAGGGGTCTTGTTCATCCTCCTTGGCAAGCACATTAGTGACCTTAGTCTGTAACACTATCATAAAACAACACTGGTTGTGAACTTTGAGACATGCTTTTGAGTGGCATTCTAAAGTGTACCTGAACTTGACGGTGATGAGTTCCCATGACTCAATAATGATCTCAACCCCAAGTAGATCATGTTCAGCAAGCCTGATTACAAAGTAGGATAGACAGCAACTGGGGTCAACAAATGTCCATGCTGGGTTTCACTGAATCTGCTGTACAAAGCAGGTTTTCTCGCATGAAGTAGAACTGAAATGTCAAAGTGAGGAAAGTAACCTCTCTGGCATTCTTTATAAAGGACAAAAGTCAATTTACAAGACCATAGTCAATATTAAAATAAGACACAGAAAGGACAACATTCATTCACATTTGTGGTTTCTGGACCCAGTAACATTAGTCAAATGTCTTGTTAAGAGGACATTCCTCAGAAGATTTAGATATTTAACAACAATCCTGGAAGCCTACAACCAATTCAGATAGCGTTGTAGCATTGCAGTCTATTACAATGTTTAATAATCTCAATCTCCATTTAACATCATTTGTGGGCTTCAGGGATGATATTAGTTACATCTCGGTTTTCGTCTAGTAAATATTTGAATAAAGTATATGCCCCCTTCCTAATAATTTGTTAGTAACAGTCCCAAATACCTGAAATAGGATATACTGTACAGTCTTACAGAGCTGCTTTAAAATATGAGTGATGTCCCACTGAGTCTCTACCAACCAGACCCAAATATTGACAACCTGGGACTAGAACTGGAATTTTTCAAGAATGAAATAAATTGAGGATGCATGATATAAATATAATTCTTTATTGGCCAAGTGTGGTTGGACACACAAGGAATTTGTCTTTGGTGCATATGCTCTCAGTGTACATAAAAGACAAGATACATTCGTCAAGAATCATAAGGTACAATACATAATGATAGAATCATAAGGTTCAACACATGATGATAGTCAGTTCGAAAGCACGTAAAAATGCAAGTAGAAAAATAGGGACCACCTTTGGTTGAAAGGTAGCAGCGTTCCGTGCGCCTTTGGCGTTTATGCTGGCCACATGACCACGGAGACATCTTCAGACAGCACTGGCTCTTAGGCTTTGAAATGGAGATGAACACTGCCCCCTAGAGTCGGGAATGACTAGCACATATGTGTGAGGGCAATCTTTACCTTTTTGAAGGCTATGGTTCAAATTACAAGTAAACATTGGGGTTTTGACAAATGAACTACAGTTATCCTGACATCATCTATTAAGCAGGGGGTCTGGAATAGAAGCGTCTAGTTACATCAGCACCTTGCTGGCCTGGGCTGATCTTAGAAGCTATGCTGGCATCGAGAGTATTATTTGGATGGGGACCCACTGAAGACCTCTGATCCTGGAAAGGGGTAATTACAAACCACGTCTGTATTGCTGCCAAGAAAACTGCACGGATGCATTGAGCAAGACCCCAAGCTTGTCTTGAAGAAGTCTCTTTGTTTAATCTGGAGATGCAAGGATCAAACAGAATCTTCTGCATGCAAACCTTCTCTTCAACTAGTGAACGATGATGGAGGAAGAGTTACAATTTACAGTCTAATCCTTGCTGCAGCCTGAACAAAGATGCTTTTGTCCAATCAAAAACTAATGGAGGAGGCATACATGCAAATGATCAGTGACATGTCATTAGTTTCGTGCAGCTCCTCTTAAAGAAAAAGCCAGCATCCAGGATCATCCTTGACACCAGTTTTCAGAAGATACCCAGAGTGGTTAAAATAAGCATCTTACTAACAACCTCAAACGAGTTCTAATTGCCTAAAAAATGCTGCGTTACAACCGAGACAGAGCGATAGCAACGAAGTGTGTGACTCGCGTAGTATTGTTCTGATTATGTGGCACTTTGAGGATCAGTTGCAAGCAAGAACAAAAATTAACCCATTGCCATTGGAGGAAAGAATCCTCAATTATGGAGAGCAGGCCAGGTAGACGGGATTGAGTTTGATTGTGTGGTAGAGGCAGCAGGCACAATTTTGGAATGCAGAATGACCCCGGTGAGGGATTCCATCTTTTTTAAAGGTGTCATTTGTGTAATTTTAGCCAAGAAAGTAAAAACGGTTGCAGATCAGAGCTAGAATTGCAAGAGGGAATTTTTTTTTTTTTTAAAAAGGAACCCTACAACTCAAAGGATAGAATGAAAGAGTTGGAAGACGTTATTTGCTCCTAACTCCCTGCTGTGTGCAAGAATCCAAATTTGAGCATTCCCAATAAATTAAAACATTCCCAAGGTCTGTCCGGTTTTCCCTTGAACACATCTTTCTAGGCAGTTGCTACACTTCTGATCTTCCTCTACTTTTCGTCAGTCAAGTTAGGAGGTATTTAGACTAACTTAACTTGTGTGGAAAATGTCAAAAACCCAACCTGTTTAGAAGGATCCAACTACCAAGGGTAAATCCTAATTCAACACCCCCAAATAGTTTTCTTCTCTTGTTAAGCGTTCTGATACTCTGCACCAGAGAACAGGGGGGGAAAAGTAGGACAGTTTTTGAGAGGTTTTCAAATTATGTCACCTTCTTAAAGTGTCTTACAATGACAAAAACCACCAGACTAAGGTGTATAATACTGTAGGTAAAAGAGTGGGGAAATTTGTAATAGCTGGTGTTTCTTGGTCAGTTGGGAGACTATATATAGCTTTCTAATTGCAGGGTAGATAACACCACATTGTCCTGTGCTCATGAGTAAAAGTGCATTGTTCATTCAAGCAAATGGGTGCAAGATGTTTTCTGTGACTTGGTAGATCATAAAAAAAAATTGCTTTCCAAGTTGGTGTATAGTTAAGAAAAAGCAATGCACAATGCACGATTACCACAATGTTCTCTAATTCTGCCTTAAGTCTTTGAAAAAACTTCAGTAGTTAATAAACCAGTGGCTAATATAGTGAAGCTAATTGTCAGTGAGGTTCATTGATGGAATGAGGGCAAGGAAGAAGCTGCAGAAAGCCATCAAGTCAATTGCGCTGAGATTTGGTAATGGTAATGAGAGGGAGCGAGAAAGTTCAGGTAAGGTGACAAGCTTATTTGAACCTTAAGATATCTGAACAGGAACCGGAAGTAGAAAATTTAATTGTTGAACGAAAATAACAAAACATTCCTTGTTGAGCAAAAAGAGTTTGTAAAGATGCAGACTACTGCAATATGCCAATAAAATGAGTAGGTGCATATATGTATTAAGAAAGCTTCAACCATATTTCCTGAAGGAATAGATCTCTCATAAAAATGCTAGAGAAGAGGGTGGGGTTTTGGGGTTGACTGAAGGTCCTTTTTTGGGGGCAAAATCAGTCAGATTAATGTACAAATGGGACTTCCCTGGATTGCATGCAGACCTCAGCCTCCCAGTCAAGCCAATATCTTGATTCTTGCCTCCATGAGGAATTACGCAAAGGTGTGCTACATATTCAAAAACAGGAAAGAAAGAAAGAAAGAAAGAAAGAGAAACAAAATAAAGAGAGAGAGAAGGAAAGACAGAGAGAAAGAAAACAGAAAAGAAAGAGAAAGAAAGAAAGAAAGAAAGAAAGAGAAGGAAAACAGATAGAGAATGAAAGAAAAAGAGAGAGGAAGAAAGAAAAAATAAAGTAAGGAAAGAAAGAAAGGAGGAGAAAGGAAAGAAAGAGAAAGAAAGAGAGAAGGAAATAGAGAGACAAAGAAAAAGAGAAAGAAAGAGAGAGAGAAGGAAAGAGAGAGAAAGAAAACAGAAAAGAAAAAAAGAAAGAAAGAAAGAAAGAGAAGGAAAACAGATAGAGAATGAAAGAAAAAGAGAGAGGAAGAAAGAAAAAAGGAAGGAAGGAAAGGAAGGAGAAAGAAAAAGAAAGAAAAAGAAACACAGAGGAGGAAGGGAGAAAGAGAGAGAGAAGGAAAGAAAGAGAAAAAGAAAGAGAAAGAGAAAAAAGAGAATCTCTTACACAATAAATAAAACTAACTCTTCCCTATTTATGCTTACTGCTTTAACTTAACCTTTTACAGCTAAACAGATATTCAGTTTGAAGATTTACAATTGAAACTCTGAATTAAATTTATTTTCCCAGTCAACCTGAAAGGACAGAGAGAACCTCAAAACTAAATGGACTCAATAAAATAAGTACATTATTTCTGCACATACACGGAAGTATACTTTCTTCCATAACCATAAAAGAACATGGTTTTTGAGTTGGAACATTCTAAGATTTCAAAGCCAAAACACAATTAAGAAATGAAATGAATCAACGTTTTAAATCAACATTATGCTTTGAATCAAATCAAAATCAGACCACACTATCTTTCTACCTAGATAATGTTGACTTATCCTGAACTAGGTTAAATAGTTGGAAAAGAATAGTACCTACAAAACTCCATTCCTCCAGTAAGTGCAAAACAGAAAATCTTGACCCTCATTTATAAGATTCAATTTCACCATCTTGCTCTTCCATTCCTTATGGAACCACCACAACTCTTAGCAAACCTGGCATTGCACGATCAAAATAAACTACCTGTACTCTAAAATGAAATCTAAATGGGTCGTGAGCATTGCTGTTATCTATTCTGGAGGTTCCTTGGAGTTCTTTACAAAACCCAAAGAAAAGTGGATATCCTGAATGTAGAAATGCTATTGGTTTATTTATCTATGAATTCATTCATTCTCCTATGAATGTCATTATACAAAGAACTAGGAGAAATACGTTTGAGCTGGCATGACAGGATGAGGAACTGAGCCTAAGAGAGTGACAAGAAATGGACATTCTAGACCAGCGATGGCGAAACCTTTTTTTGCTTGGGCGCCAAAAGGGCGCACGTGTGTGTTCCCACACCCATCATGCAATGCCCTCCCCCCCGCACATGCGCGCACAACCACTGCCTTCCCGCGCTGCCCTCCCACGCATGCATGCAAGTCTCATTGAAGCCTCTGGGCTTCTGGTATGCCCGTTGGGCCATTTTTCAACCTCCCCAGGCTTCGGGAAAGCATCCAGAGACTGTGGATAGTGAAAATCGTGCCCCATGGGCCTACCGGAAGTTTGGAAACAAACTTCTGGTAGGCCCGTTGCGCCATTTTTCACCCTCCCCAGGCTTCAGGAGACTTTCCTGAAGCCTGGGGAGGGCGAAAATGGCCTTCCCCACTCTCTGGAAGGCCAAAAATTAGCTGGCCAGTGCATG
>JANHFT010003338.1:127618-143652 GCA_032467955.1 Pseudoxenodon macrops | reverse complement strand
CTTCAAACAAGCCGACTTTGGCGTGGGAAGGGGAGATTCCCACCCACCCAACCAACCCCCTTAAAAAGAAAAGTTGTCTGCGATCGTGTTTGGGAAGGGCGGTGGGGCTTTTGAAGCTGAAGACGGCCGGGCGGCTTGGGGAGAGGTCCCTCCGCCTGCGGCCCCCTCTCCGCCGGGGCGCAGGGCGGCGTGGAAACCCTGTCCGGGCAGCCCCACCTCAAACTGTGTGACGCGGGGTTGCCATGGGCACTCTTTTACGCTACAAGGGCTGAGCCGCGGGAGGCGGGCGAGCGGGCGAGCCAGCGGGAGGGTCGGGGCGCATTTCAGCACCACCGTGGAGGAGGACAGCAGCCTCGGCGCCGCCACCACTCCGCGCTTCTCTTCCCCCTCCCTCCCCTCCCGGTCCCGGCTTGTCGGGTCTCCCTTCCTGTCCCCATTCCCCCTCGTCTCTGGGGGGGACTGGCGGGTCCTGGGGTACCTTGCGATCGTTGCTCTCCCCCCGGCTTCCTTACCAGCACGGGGGCTGAGCCATCCATTTCTGGGAGGAAACGGAGGGAAGAGAAGGGAAGTGAGGGGCGCGTCTCCCCACCCCCTCGCCGGCAGGCTTGGGGGACGCCAGCGGGGAGAGGGGGGACCTTAAGCTGACGCTTCCACGAGGCCGTCCCGGTGAGTACTTGGCTCTCGGGGCAGAGGAGCAGGCGGGAAAGACAAGGGACCTTGGAGCGAGGGAGCATTTCGTAGCATCGTTTTTGGGCTATCAGAATTCCTGGTGTTGTTATTGTTATTGGGGATGTTGTTGCGATCTACGTAGTTGGTTAAAGAAGGCGAGATTCAAAACTCTTGAGCCTTGGCTAAAGGGTCCTTGTGTTGGGAAGGCATTCCGGAGACCAGGGGGATTGACCGGATGAAGTTCGACATAGTAGTTCAACACTTCAAGATCAAATATAAGGACGTCTTCAAACGAAACTCAAGAGTTTTGAATGTAGTCTTCTCCAGATCTTAGCCACGAAGGTTTCTCTCCCTTAAGTCCTAGCTAAAACTTCAAGACCCCTTTCTATAGCCAACTTTATTGGTTGATAAGTATTTGGCTTTCTCTCCTCCCCCCTTGCCTTCAGACTTTGAACCCCAGGTCAGCAAATTGTTAGGTTAAGCAGCCTAATTTGAAATCCATGCAAGACGTTGTTGGAAATCCTCTTCCAAAATCTGGAGGGAACAATCCAACATGAGTGTGATGGAGCTCAGGAACCTTTCCTGGTGTGGTCTCCACCCATGGATATTGTTACTATCATTTCTGGACCCTCCCCAGAACTTTGCCTTCAATATTTATTCATGGACTCCAATATCCATGAAAGCACTGGAAGCTCTCAAAAAGAGACTGGACTGTCATCTGTCAGAAATGGTCTAAGGTCTCCTGCTTGGGCAGAAGGTTAGCCTAGATCAAGGGTCTCCAACCGTCCAGCCACTTTAAGCCTGGTGGACTTCAACTCCCAGAATTCCCCAGCCAGCAAAGCTGGACTAGATGCTCTACAAGGTCCCTTCCAACTCTGTTAATCTGAATCTGAAATTGGTGGAAAGGCGCAATATTACTAGCAGGAAAGGCCTGCCTTGCTAAGCTCTGAATTTTGTAATCTCACAAAAGTCTCTAGGTACTTCTAGTTTTCTAGAGATTCACTAAAATGAGTGAGATTTGGGGAGGGGGGCAAGAACAGGAGCTAAAACCAAAGCATGTTGTTATACTAACTGGAGGTTGAGATTGGAACTTTTATACCCACTAAATAGAAATATTTAGATTTATGTCTATCATTTCTGTGACTTCCCTATATGTTCATTACAATATACATTATGAGGAAAATCACATATAAGAATTTCCATTCAGATAGAACAATATATGTCTATTGTTGTTACTGTTATTGCTTTGCTTTAGGTCAGACAAGCTGTCCTAATTGTAGAAGCCATTAAAGGATTAAACCTGAGTTTTCTATAGGTTGCAACTGGCTTTGTGTACCTGTTGCTCTAAGAATGCATTTATCTCTTAGTATCCTACACTGGTTGGATACTAGTAGGATACTAGTAGGAACTGAATTCCATGGAACTCACAAACTGGGGAAAGATATGTGACAATCTAACCAATGTATGTGGTGTTGTAGTGCTCCTATTTGTATGGTATCCGGACAACTATTTTCTATTAAGTGAAGAATTCTGCTCTTATGACTTCCTTGAATTTAGACTCTGTATAGGAACTGCAACTGGTCGAGGCAACATCAGTTTTCTTGCTTACATGTTTTAACCTCTGACAATAATCCCTTACTTGTAGAACATCAGTAGTTAAAAGTAGATACAAATATGCTCTTTACTGCTTTATAATCGATAGAGCACTCAAAGTCTTCAGCTGCCTTTCCTTTAAAAGCCATTTGGGGGCTCAACGAAGCAACGCAGCTCTCTAAATTTCTAGGATTCTATTGGAACTTGTTTAGTTGTTGTTGTTGTTTATTATTGTGAAGCTTGTTGGATTCCTTCGGTGTCATCCGTGGATTAATGAGTGTCTCGGTTTTTTTTTTAAATCCATTAAACCATGTGAGGCATAGGGTGTGTATGCCTTCCGCTCAGATTTGCTTCAGCCTGGTCCGATGGGAGAAATCCTCACATTTGATGAGAAGATCACTGAAATTTGTGTCCTGTTAGTAAAATTCATGCACTTTCCTCTTAGTGGAATACAAAACCTGAGCTAGACAAGTTTCTACCAATCCCCAAAACCCTTCCAGACTCTTTTCAGTCACATTCCCAAGATATATTATGGGATGCTGTAAATAAATGGTGCACTTTTCTTCTCTAGGATCACACGTATGTGATCTACAGTGGCCTGTATCTGCTCACTCAGGGTTGGAGGGGAAGAGCAATGAGGGAAATCACAGATTAGGGAAGAGAACCTCTGCGATTTCATTCAGCTGACCCCCCCCCCCTCGTGTCTGGTGGAGGGGCTCACATTGAGAAGTTCTACTCCGCAAGAGGAATTGGTTGGGTTGGACAACAAAGCAATGGGAAAATATGACTGGGCAACCACTGAATGTCCACTTGTGGATCTGCCCTCCTCCTCTTCCTCCTCTTATCCCTTTTCCTCCTTTTTTTTTTTTACTTGGATGATTAACTTTGCTGTCACAGCGAGGTGATTTTTTTTTCCTTTCAAATTTCACCTCCTAATTATCCCGGCCAACTGTCTCAATGACACTCTGGTGACAGGAGAATTTCCTGAATGAATCATTGGTCTGAGGGATTTGCTTTCCGCCCTCACCCCACCCCCTTCAAGCAATCAGAAGCAGTTTGAGTTGGATCAGATGTATTCATTCCTCCTGGCCCGGTCAATTGATTGATTGAAGTTGTCTTAAGCATTTGCAATCCGGAGCTTTAGAACTTCAGGAGGTCAAAAGCAAGGGGGGTAACTATGTCAGCCTGTCTCTCTGCCACGATCCTTTTCCATTTATTCCCCGGTTTCGTTCTTTGTACCTTCTTTTTTTCTTCTTCCAAGGAGTCAGTAGCCCAAAGCTGCAATGAATCAGCACCAGAGCTATTCCTTGGATGAAGCCATCGGATTATTTTCAGCTCTTTCCTCCTTCTTATTTTCCATCACAGCTGGAGCTGGGCAACAGCACCGCTGGAGCAGAAGCAGAACACAAAGTTGTGATGCAACCCAGCATCCTTCATTTTATCTCTGTTTACCAAACTGGCTTGAAAGCAAACCTCAAACGCCAATCTAGGGTTTGTTTTTACATTGGAGGAGAAGGGATCAGTTTTAGATCTTGGGCAATAGCGGAAATGTAGGAGAACAGGGTGAAACGGCTGTAGGCGAGGGAGCTGCGTGAAAACTGCTTTTCTACATCAATAGAAAACCATCCAAATGAAATGTGTTTCAATTTAGGGTCTCACATGTGTCTGTGTGTGTTTGTGTAGTGTTGAAGAGTTATACTACAAAAACCCTAACATAAAACATAACCTGTATTCCTGAATCTAAATGTAAATAGATATAAATATGGACTAAAGTGGAGGTAGACCATGGAATGTATAAAATGTTAAAGTGAAATGTAAGAGAAGCTAATGGACCGATCCAGAGCTATAGCATAGTGGGAACTGTGTTTCCTATGTATGTGTATTTGTATGTCTTGTAATGTATATTCGTGTATAATAAAAAAATAAAAAAACATGCTTCCATCATCACCACATGTACAATAGCATGGAGATGGCCTTGAAGAAAACATGCAGCAACATGTAACGGTTAAACCATTACCTTAATCTGGGATAAGAAGAAAGTGTTAGAAAAGTTCTCACAATTGCCATTCCTTTGGCTGTCTTTGGTATAAAAGAAGAGGAAATTGAGCTGCTATTCCACTTTTAAGATTCTCTTATTATACTCTATATCCAAGAAGTAGATGTCTAGTATTTCTCATGGCGTCTGTTTTCTGACCTGATCTATCCTGAAGGGCTAACAACATATCATCCTATACAATTAATCCATAAATACAATATACAACCAAGGTAGAATGTCGTATTCTGATCTTACTCCCTTGCCAATATTTAAGTGTTTGCATTTTTCTCTCATATATTGTCTGCTTTACTGCCATCACATTCTGTTCATTATATCCAGCAACCTGGCTTTGTCTATATATTCATGAAAAATGCTCCATAATTTCAAAGATATTCATTTTAACATATGTCCTTCACTTAGTGGTTAAACAAACTGTACAAACACTCCATAAGAAAACATACAGGTTAATATTTTCCGGTTATACCATTACACCTGCTGCCTTTCCATTTTTTAACATTTTCACAGCTTTCGTGGTGTTGTCCATCCATTTCTTTAATACTAAGACAAAATAAAATTTGTAAACAAATAGATACCAGAAAATACAAATTCATGTCATCTAACATTTTGTAGGTATGTATCAAAGTAACAAGCCATAGTTCACTTGGTATTGCAGGTATAATGATGAAAGTCTGGAATGTTTAGAACAAATTGCAACATTCTGGAGGAATAACTCTGTAAAGTAGAATGAATGAATTAGTAGGAAAGAGACAAGAAAGTATAGAAAGGAAGCTACTTGTGGTCTTGAAAATGGAATGAGAATGGTAATTGTTTGGTGAACACCTCTTAGTAAAGGTCTGTTTCTTTTGAGTACATAATTTAAACCTAAGTTTCTTCTTACATACTCATGAAAAAGAAATAAAAAGGAATCAATGGAAAAGCCTAATTGATTTGTGATGAAAAAATTGTGATGGGAGAAACAGTAAATGTGTTACTGCTGTGTGTGTTCTTTTTCCTCTTTTGTTCTTCAGAATTAAACAGGCATCCTTTTAACTAAGGAAATCTCTAATGGATCTATTAACTTTATTGCCACCACCAGATATTTTATGATATTATGTCTCTCTCCCTCCCTCCCCCCCTCTTAACATTTAAACTAAGAATCAAATTAAATTTCATTATATAATTTAAATGGGTGGCAGCAGATTCTTTTGAGATTACAATCTCTTACACTTATCATTTCAGTTAACGTATTTGGAGTATTTTCTTAGCTCCTACAGCAAGATGATTTCTAGTAACTTGCATATTTCAAAATATCTGGAGTTTGTAAGTCCTTACCTCCCCTGCCAATAAATGTACAGCATATATTCCTAAACCAGGGGTGGGTTCTAACATACCTCACCACCGGTTCGCCTCCTCCCGCGCTGCATGGCTGCACCTCATGGGCGTGCACATGCTTTGCATGCACGCGCATACGCAGTGCAAAATAATTTCAACCCCACCCCACCCAAAAAAAGGCCAAAAGCAAGATGGCAATGTATGCGCAGTGCAGAAATGTGGCTTATACGCATGCGCAGAAGGAAAAGAACCAGAAGTGGTTCCATGATGTCACCAACGGCTTACTACCTACTCTATAGAACCGGCCCGAATTGGTAGAAACGCCCACCTCTGTCCTAAACCTATCACTCTGATATTTGGAGGACTTCCTTGGGATAGGACTTCAAGACCTTCTCACATTTTTCAAATCCTCCCCTCTTCTGTCAGTAATTCCTCTCTCTGGAATTTGAAATGAAAGGAGCTTTCCCCTTTCCTTGAGTAGCTCATATCTTATTGTGACAGTTGTGGAAGATTCTGAATATGAGACAGACCATTATTTGATCATGTCAAGAGTGGATCTTGGAAAAGCATAGATATGGGGGGGAAAGGAAACAACGAAAAGGAACAAAGGTGAAGACAGATTTGAAGGAAGAGAAAGTATGAAACCCATATGAAAAATATATTAGAAGCTAGGCTAACAATTGTATGTCTGCTTTTTAAAGTTTCAAACTGATTTATACAATTTAGAAACAAATGCAACTGACCTATGCCATTTGCCACAGTAACTTTGAAGTCGTTCACTGTTAAGAAAGGAAATCTCTAAATGGATTCTGCTGTTAATACTCATTAGTTACAGAACGAGTGTTTGACAGAGTAGTGATCTAACTAAATTCTTGTGCAGTGAAGTGGAAACATAAAGTTTATTTCAACTTAACTAAGTAATAATTTTATTATCACTAAATGTTGAAGTAATCAACAATCTGACAAGTTATCTGGGGAAAATGTATATTTGCATATTTTAAAAATGAAATAGAGAAATGGAACTAAGATAAAAATACACAAATGGGAATTTAGCACTAACAAAGCCATTGATGCTACATGGCAAATAAGTAATACAAATGCAACTACTCGGGAGTAAGGCTTGGGGATAATTGGCTACTCCCATAGCCTATTTAAGTGAGGAAAAGGACTGACCAATTTGCAATTTGTAAGAAATTGTATTTCACGTTTTGTCTTTGACTGCAAAACTCCTGTTCAGCTCTTGTTGGAAAGTCGTCAAGATTGCTGCAAATTGCTTCTTGGCATTTTGCCAACAACAGTAAGACTGTGTGCTGTTATCAGAGAGACTCTTCATCGGACTTTTTGCTTGGACTATTGCCAGCTGTTAAGAAGGTGAATTAACAGCTGTTGCACCAAGATGACTGATATATAATTTCATTAGAACAACTGCTAAGACAGATAATTAGTAGTTTATTAATATTAAAACAAGGTTTGTTCGGACGCTGTTTGTGCTGTGTTCCTTGGTCCGGCAGCTGCGTCAGAACAGTACATTCTCATTCCATTTGATGATACCACACTAGAACCAAAATATTCTCCAACAGCTTGGTTGAAATTCCTCATGATTTCACACTTCTAATAGCACACACAATACACAGCTTTAAAATATGGTACATTATGGTTTGCTACAGGAGCTCTCTTCATATGGTGGTTCCTGTTTGTATTCAGCAGTTAAATAATACACCCGTGTTGGTGAACCTATGGCACGCGTGCCAGAAGTGGCACACAGAGCCATTTCTTAGGGCATGTCAGCTGTCGCCCGTTGCTCTTCCAGGTTCTGGCATGCACATGAGCACCAGCCAGCTGGTCTCCACATGGGAGGACTGGAACTGGAAGAGCAGCTCCCTGGCGTGCATGTGCACACTGGGAAACTGAGTTTCTAGTTTCCAGCAGGCAAATACACACCAGCCAGCTGGTCTTCATTTGTGCATGCATGCCAGAAACAGGAAGACCAAGTGACCAGCGCGCATACACACACCGGAAACTGGACATTCAACTTCCTGGCATATGTGAGTCGGGGAAATGCTCTTCTGGTTTCTGGCACTCCTGCGCATGTGCACCAGGGACCTGCTCTCCTAGTTTCCGGTGTTCCCACATGTGCATGCTCCAGTTTTGGCATTCAGTGCCAAAAAGCTTCACCAACACTGTAATACACCATGGAAGTTATAGCATGATATCTTAGTTCCTCCTTGTTCTTTCAATGATCCTCCCACTTAAGTCTAAGAAGGTTCTTTTCTCTATTGTGTTTTCCTGGATCCTCTGCAATTGCTCTAACTCTCTGGCAGATTTTTTTTTCTTAATTCCAATAACACCAGGTTGTCTAAGTCCTTTTTCATCTCTCTTTTTATTATTTCTGTTTTATTTTTCTAAAATTTCTACTTTGCCATTATTTTTCATTTCTAAAAACTTTTTTCTATTTTCTCTTCAAACTCAACCAGTTCACTTTTTACAGATCTAAGTTTCAGATACCTGCATTCCCACCTCTTCAAACAATTTTTGTAATATATCTGGAGTACCGGTAATTCCCTTTTCTGTTGGTTCTTATGAATTTCTTCCCTCACCCTGCTTTGCAGCTTTTCTAGTCATTGCCATAAAGTAAAAGTAAATTAATTTAAAAGTTAAATGTAAAAGGCAGGTTGCCCTTTCCCCCATTCACTTTCTTTATGCCCCTAAGGGTTAGTCCATTCTGTCTTTCTGTAATTTTAATGACACAGTCCATCTCATGTTACACTTATCTTCTTGTTCTGTAAATGCTACTAATTATTTTTCTGTTTGATGTCAAACAATCACTTTATCTACAAAAGGTCTGGTTTGCTTATTTCATTAATTCCATATAGCACCAAAAACATTCTTGCAAAAATCTTTATCTTTCAAATTAATACCATGCCTTTTACTTGTTTATGAGTCAAAAAATTGGATTAAGCTCTTTGTTGTTGTTTTAAAATGTTTGAAAAGTATTGTTTTCCTCTTTACTTTACTTTTTCTAATTCTGGCTCACTCGCTAAATTGTTTTCTCTGTCCCCCTTTTTTCAAACACTTTTTTTTATCTGTAAATTGACTATATCCCAAATTAAGAAATTGAGGATTGGTAGCACTTCATGTCCTCTCTGTGTAACTAGAGCAAGTGAGCTGTTTTATTTATTTATTTAGTTAGTTAGTTTGTCATACATGTCAAAAATAATAGATATAAGTATAAACATGGGTAAGAACACAGGAAATGGGTACGAATAAATGGGGACAGTAGGACAGAAATGGAAGGCACACTGATGCGCTTATACACACCCCCTTATAGACCTCTTAGGAATGGGGTGAGGTCAATGGTAGATAGTTTAAGGTTAAAGTTGTGGCCTTTTGAGAGTGTTAAAACAAAGTTAGGTAGTGCATTCTAGGCATTGACCACTCTATTGCTGAAGTTGTATTTTCTGCAATCAAGTTTGGAGCAGTTTAACTTGTTTGCTCATGCATTATTGCGGTTGAAGCTGAAGTAGTCATTTATAGGTAGGACATTGTAGTAGATAATTTTATATACTACACTTAGGTCAGACCGTAGGTGGCATAATTCTAGGATGTCCAAGCCCAAAATTTCAAGTCTGGTGGCATAAGATATGACTCCATAATAATAATTATTATTATAAATAATTATAAAAATAATAATTCCCATGACTCCAAGCAATTCTACTCACCAGAAGACCACAAGACTTCCATCCTTCCTGAGGAGCAACTGTCCAAAGCATAGGTGGGCAATCTCTCATTTTCCCCTTTATCCAGAAAGATTTTTGCCAGACAGAAGTCACTGCTGGCTAGTGTTCACTTCACTGTGCCATCTCTTCTACTTTGGAGACTTATAGTATGCCATTGAAACTCACCCAGAAACTCCTAATAATCAATTTTCTCCATTACAATCAGGATTGGAACATTGCACTGGCTTCAGTGAAAACGAAATGACAGAATCCTAGAAAGCTGAATGTTTATTAGATGGTTGTTCCTAAGCCTGTTAAGTAGGGGAGTCCTCTATTCTAGAAGAATCTATGTTTAGAACTCAGGGAGTTCTTTGAAAGCAAAATAAAAAAAATACTTTGGGGGTGGAAAAAGATTCTCCGTTCTAGGCTTCAATATCTCTATACTCAAAATAATTCTAATGGAATAATATCAACCCCAGATATCCATTTGAGTCCCACTCAGTCTCTGTTGTGGGTTTTCATGGTATTTGTAGTGTGGTCTACCCAAAATATTTGTGTAAGTTTCCCAGAGTCATTCTGGAACTGGGCACCTCTAAAATAAATACAATACATTTCCTTTAAAACCTATATTGGCCGCCTATTATCATTAAGCTCAATACAAAATGTTGTTTTTGACAGAGGAAGAAGGTAAATATGAATTTGTTCTTGGCCAGAACTTCCAAATAAGATAAACTAATCATAGAATTCAGGGGATAACTAGGCCAACTCTCCGTGGCATGCAGGTTCTGTTAAATTATCCTGGAGAGATGGTTATCTGACCTCTTAATATATATTATATCTGTAAATATATACACATGTAGAAAAGTGGTAAAATATATAATATAAAGACTAATGATATATTATAAAATTATGGGGTAAAAAGCTCAGATTTTTGGAATTCATCATGCAAATTTCTCTGTGGTAGAAAATTAAGCACAATTGTTGTTGTTTGGCACAAGATGGCATCAATTCTCTATCATTTTGGATTTTTTAAAATCATTAATGGATAAATGTAATGGTTTATTACGTTTAGAATGTAATGGTTCAAATGCCTTCCCCTGAATTTGCTACTAACTCAGATTGCCTTAAAATTGTTTACAATAAATGATGAAATTGTTAATGTAAAAAAACAAAAGCTTCTATGCAGTAAAAAAATATGATTAAGACTAGACCATTAATTTACTTTTTGAAAAAAATGTACTCTCACAAAGAAAGTACTGAAGGTAAACAGAATATTGCGCCATGATGCTATAAATTAACTTGTATGCTTTCATACAATTCAAGGAAATTTCCTAAAAAATAAAATTGATATCAGACTTAATTGGTTGCCTTTCCTTCTTCCTCACATCCTATTTTCTATTAAATGCCCAGAGGTTGGGGGTTTCTTACTTTTTGTTTTTTGTTTTCTCAAGCAGCCTTAATTAAAATAGCTTGACAATCAAGTGATTTAGTAGCACTATAATTAATCTTGCTATTTCTTTAATTGCATGGTCATTTTTGGCCACTGTTTAAGTTTGCCAACATAAATTATGCCTTTTGGTGGCTAAACAAAGTTAAAGCAGTAATAAATCAGACCCACCATGTACACTTAGTTAAACCATTAGCTAACATAAATACAAAAACCACCTTTTGTGCTGACATGCTTGGTATAATGACATCATACTTTTCCAAACAAGACTCTTATGAGTTAGGCCCAATCCATAATACTATCCCCCTTCTGATGAATCAAATTGCAACAGTCTAGACTTTGTTGCAACGATCATCCAACTCCTGGCTTCCTTTCCTCTCGACACTCCAGTGGCCACATTATAAAATCATCTACATTTTAAACTAAATTTGACATTTTCTGCATGATTAAATGTTGGCAGGAAAAACATCCCAGTTCTGTTCAACAGACTGGAATGTTTTGAAAGTTTACTAAAAACACACAACTTGTCAGGGTAGAACCAACCTTAGCACCAAACAGATGTCTGGAGGAAACAAAGAGAAGAAGGGAAGAACAAGTTATATTACAAATATTCTGGATTGCTCACAATCCAGAAAGTTGCTCACAATCCAGTTTAAAAGTTTAAAGAAGAATTTTTATCCTCTGTTTTACACAGAGCTGACAGCATGGGCTCCCAAATTCTTAATCTTTTGCTACCATCCAATGGTCATCTGGATTTTTGCAGCCCAAGTCTGGAAGCCCTTAACAGCTTATTTGTAACCAAACTTTTTTACAGGTCCTTTTTAAAACAGACACTGAGTCCTGTCCCTATTTAGCAATCCAGATGGGATTGCAAACCTGAACTAGTACACCGTGCTGGGAAGGAAGTCCTACAAATGGTAAGGACTTCCATTTGGAGAAATTATTTTATTACTCTTTCTAACACCAGGCAAGAAAAAAATCAGAAAATATCAAAGCCACAAGTAGTATCTCAAAGTTTCTCCTCCAACTAAAGCCCACTGAAGGGCTACTGGGGTGGTATGTCTATGAATCCAGATGTTCTCCTTTCCTTCAAATGTCCCAAGATTGGATATGTTTTCATTTGGGAGCACTAAACTGAGATGCTGTTTTGGAATACATGAGCAGCTTAGTACTCAACTCAAAATTATGTTACAATCAAATACTTCAAAACTTTCAAAGGAATTTTAGTTTAGTTTAATTTTTAAAAGATAAAGTACCAGTCCTTGCTGTCTAATGTTCTTCCCCCATCTGCACACGAAGGAAAGCTTTTCAATGCAGGTGGGCATCAGAGAAAAGATGTAGAGACAGCAGGAGAAGTCTGTGTAGTTGTTTTTTTTTTCTCCGAGGATTTCTACCCCACTAGCCCAACAAAGGGATTGCAATTTAAGGCACCATCAGGGACTTCTTACTCTTATTCTAACTCATTTGAATTCAGTAACAGCACAAGTCCAATCTTTTTAGTGGCTACATTCCTACCTTTGGCATCTTGGTTTAGATTTATCCAGCCTAGTTATCCACAAGTAGTCCATTGAAAGATGCCACATCCATGGGCTGCTTTTTCTCACTTGATGTCTGCTTGCCATTCACACTATATCAAAGTCTTCTGTTTTGACCTGTAGCTCTGATTTACCTTGCTAGCATTGGACCTACTCATCACAGATAACAGGATATGACACTAAGAAAAGAGGGGCTGGAGCAGTGGTGGGATTCAAAAAATTTTATTACCGGTTCTGTGGCCGTGACTTGGTGGGCATAGCAGGGGAAGGATACTGTAAAATCTCCATTCCTACCCCACTCCAGGGGAAATATACTGTAAAATCCCCATTTCCTCCCAATCAGCTGGGACTTGGGAGGCAAGAATAGATGGGGCGGGGCCAGCCAGAGGTGGTATTTACTGGTTCTCAAACTTTCTACTCAAACTTTCCGCTACCGGTTCTCCAGAAAACAATACCCCAATCAAGGAATTACAAATTCAGACAAACAACAGCCTAATCAAGAAGACTCCCACTAGCACTAGTACAAGAACAAGCCACTTGTACAAAAACAGAAAGCAATCCCCACTCCCTTCTAGAGACGTTACCTAGTTGGGTAATGAACCCTCTACAAGGAAATTTCCAAGCTCAGATAGCACGAAGAATCCCAGAGAGCTAGGAGTACCAGTAAGTGTTTAAGGCAGAACTATCTTGCTTCTGCTCTTTGTAATCAGAACCCCACTATTCATGATTAAGTTTCCTACTATTCATGATTACCTTCCCTACTGGTTCGGGTTGTGTCGGAAGTGCACTTTTCAGATTGCATTGGAAGTGCACGTTTTATCGGCCATTTTAGAGCCTGAGAAAAAATTTAAAGGCGGATGACCGGTTCGGGGGCATGGCCAAGTGACTGTTGCTACCAGTTCGGCAAGTGGGGTCAAATTACCACTACCGGTTCAGGCAAACCGGTCCAAACTGGCAGCAACCCACCACTGATTAAGTCCCTGTGTGGTATGCTCACCCATTTGTGGCCATCTCAAGTTAATATTTTTAATATGCAAACAAATAAATAATCATATCTTGCACACTGTAAAAACCCCATTTATTAACAGTATATTTATTTTTTTCATTTTGCCCATATGACCTATCCAAGTGCCTGATCTGGGAGCAGAGGAGGGAAATGAGCAAGCCCCGTTCTTTGGCTCCATCCTGTTCCCCTGTTCATACCATCAAGAAGAGAGAAAGGAAGGCCTAGGATTCCTATGGTAGAATTTAACTAGGGATTGTTTGATTATCATGTCTGTCATGAAGGAAATTATCCTTAAGCTGCAGAATAGAAATAACAGGATTCAGAGACAAATATCAAATGAAGGATTATAATAAGTAAAAGATGGACTCAAGGGGGGAAATAGAGCAAGGAAGAGAAAGAAGGGGAGCGAGAGAGATGGATGCCTTTAATTTTTTGTTTTGACCAATATTTTGAGTGATATTAAAAAATTAACACATATACATTTCTGTTCTGCTGAGATTGCTAAAAATGTCACATATGCGTGCGCGCGCAGACACACACAAAGAGGGAGGGAGGGAGAAGAAATTGGAGATTATAGAAAACAGATTTTTATATCTATCAAAGTGTGGTGCTAAAAGAAAGAAAATGGCTAAAATCCATTTTGCACCATTACAGAACAGACTGAACAGCATGGAAATAAATGGATAGATGCTGATAGTATATAACTGATAGATAGATAGATAAATGGATGGATGGTACACATACAAATAGGAAATGTATTTCAAGATAACCAGCCACTAACAAAAGTTTATGATCTGGGGACAGCATGTCAATGACATGGTATCATAGTAAAGCAGCCAAAGGCAGGTGTTGTATATAAATGTAATTTTCCTTAGAATCTAGAGGGAAATGGGGTATTTCTCCTTTTATATGTGAAAATAATAATATATTGGATACTTACTGGTTAACTCTTATATAAAATACTGGAGAATATTGTTATACTTCAAATTTCTCCCAAGCTCCAATTAATTGGAATATCTTAATAGTGTTCTCAGGGAGAGTTATTCACCTGGCACAAATCTGCCCAGAAAACATTTCAGCCTCAAATTATGTTAGAAACTTAAATAATGCCAAAGATGGATTTCACAGAGCTGAAGAGCGAATGGCTGTTAAGGTAGCACTGCCATACATTTGGCTGTGAAAATATAGGGTTTTCTGTATCTATTTGCTGCCAGTTCTGTGGTCACCCAGTTCTGTTTGCACCTTCAACACATGAACCCTAATTCAGGCTCACTCGATATTGTCACCGGAACAAAGACGTCCCTGTTTTGCCTGATTGTTTGATTTGTAAGAAACCTTGGCAAGGAACAAAATACCTCAGGGTAGAACCTTCAAACAGGAATATACCTTTCCTTATTTTGGTATGTTTAACTCTCCCTTGGAAGCTTTGTAGCTATATTTCTACACTTTATTAGGAGTGGCCATAATTGAGTACAGCCTTCCAGGACCCGGTTAGTTTAGAATGGGCAATTTTTATCCTTATGTGAGTAAAACGTGGTGGCTTAAAAGATGCCAGAGAAGGTCTATGCTGTGGCAGTTCGAGCTCTACTACCCCATGACAGAGTGAGCTCCTGTCATTCACCTCAGCTCCTGCCAACCTAGCAGTTCAAAAGCACATAAATGCGAATAGAGTAGAACTTCAATAGGAAGGTAACAGTATCCTGTGTTTTGCCACATGCTCTGCACTGTGGCATGATATCCTGCTGGCCACATGACTCTGGAAATATCTGCAGACATCACAGGTTCAATGGCCTAGAAATGGATATAAGCATCACCCCCTAAAATTGGCTACAACTAGTGGAATAAAACCGGCAGGGACTCCTTTACCTTTTTAACTTATGTGTTCTGCACTATTCTGGATGACCAGGTGACAGTAGTAAAGAGGTTTATGTTTCTCTCTTCTGCCATCTAGTGTTCCACCCATATATGGCAGCCCCACCTTTCCCCTAGTAATTGGCTATGTTCACTGAGTAAGTTGGAAGCTAAGGTCCATTCAGGTTTGGATTGTCTAATTTAATACAGCTAGCATGTGTAGATCTACTTCATGTCTACATATGAAGTAGATCGTCTCTTCAGTGAGATGATCTACTTCATATGTTTCTCAAGCTACTATAACAAACAGAGCATTAGAAGAAGTTAACAAGTTAAGACAACTTTCCACTATTTGGAATCTTTCAGTTATGTTTGACCTCAATTTCTATCATCTTCCAGCAACTAATACTGAAATTATGAGAATTAAAATCCAATAAATAAATCTAAAAGGAAAAAATTGGAAAACACAAAGTTAGGATATGTGCAAATAAATGAACAAAAAACTCATCAGAAGTAGGACGGTAGTACTCTGCACTAAACAATGGTTGTTTTATCATGGTATATTAAAAGCTGTAATTACCATATTTTTCTGAGTATAAGACGCACCTTTCCCCCCCCTAATTGGGGCTGATAATTTTGGTGTGTCTTATACTCAGAATGTACCTTTTTCAAAGCTTTTTTTCAGACCTAATGAGGTGAGTGAATAGTGAAGCGATCTTTGCAGGCTTTCATTGCTACTCCCTCCAAAGAAGCTTTTTTTTCAGCCCTAAGTTTTTGCAGGGTTTTTCATTGCTATTCCCTCCAAAGAACCTTTTTCCCCAGATGCTAATGATCTTCTGGCCTTTGCATG
>JANHFT010003338.1:75961-88804 GCA_032467955.1 Pseudoxenodon macrops | reverse complement strand
CCTCCCTCTCTCTCTTTAAAAATAGGCACTGCCCTAAGAGATAGTTCCCAAAACTAGTTATGATCACTAGAAGGCCCTGAGAGAGTATTTCTTCTGCAAGGTTGGGAGCAGGGGGAGGTTCACTTTTGTGCCAAGCGCAGTTCTTCAGTAATTGGGGCCGAAGTCCAAATATGTGGGCTTCAGTTCCCATCAGCATCAGCCAACATGGCAATGATAAGAATTATGAATCGTGGTGTCAGCAGAGCACCCGGTTTGTCGATCCGTGAATTTGAAAATTTTCACTGGCATAACCAATGTTCTGAGAAAGCTAATTTTCTCTCAGGTTTCCTCCCTCTTATGCATGAGTTCACACAATTAAAAAAATCCATCAGGAGATAATAGTATAGGACACAAGTTTCAGTTTGACTGTTTTCTTTCCACAAATGGAAAGAAAGTATTCTGTTCTCAGAAATAAAAATACAGAATAGAGAGAGAGGGGGGGAGGGAGAAAGAGAGAGGGAGAGAGAAAAGAGACTTCCACACTTCTGCTAATTAGGAGGAAAAGTTTGTTCCACAACCAAATCACACATATCACTGTCATCCAAAACAATTCTTCTTTCTGTGCTGTTTCCCCTAATCTATGTTCACATTTGAGAACATTTGAACTTGTTCTCAGTTTCATGAAAATTCTTCCACTGTAGAAACAAGGGAAAGAAACTTAACCATGGAAAGTATGCCGTATCCAAAGCCCTGCCAGGTTCAATCCAATAGAGGGGAAGGGTGGGAACCTTTCCAATTGCTTGAATACACACACACACACACACACACACTCCTTTCTTCTGAATTCCTCCCGCCTGATTACAATGGTGGAATTAATTTAAAGCAGTACTAGGATTTTTGAAAAATTGCTGCCTGTTATAAGGCTCTGCAATCAAAGTCTTTTATCAATTCTTGCCCTTCCCCTAAGAGAGGGGGGGAGGGAGATGGGAGGGAGGGGGGAGGGAGATATATTTTTTTTTTCTCTACTGTCCTTAGACAAATGATGTTTTTGAAATGAGGACTGAGGTATCTACAGTAGGGCAGGTGAGGTTGGATATTTATTTCCAAAACTAAACATAGAACATAGAATAATCGAGTTGGAAAGAACCGAGTCCAACCCCTTACTGGAGCAAGAGATCCTATAACATTTTTGACAAATGGTTGTCCAGTCTCTTTTTGAGAGCCTCCAGTAATGGAGCACCCACAACATCTGAAAGGCAAACTGTTCCATTGGTTAATTGTTTTCATTGAACAATGGGCTCTACTCTCAGTGAAGGAAATCCCAAATATTGTGTGGGCCCAGAGACATCCTTCCAGATGCCATCTGATGGCAGCTTTCATATTTGCTACAATTCTACACTCTTATTTTTATTTACAGACAAATTTATCCCCAAACCAATCTATCTATCCAAGTTATGTTCTATAATCTTGTCTTCTCATTTAAGATGTTCTTCTGTTCTTGTGGCACATTTTTCTGGGTAATATTTGCAGCATGCTCTGCTTGTTATAAGTCTTATATTAAGTTACTCAACTACCAGATGATGATATGGCCAAATTCCAAACCAGCTCTGTGTGTATAAACATTTTAAAGACACAATTGCATTTGCCAGTCCAGGCAGCTTCACAGATATTTCACTGATTCACTGTGAATCTTATCAGAAATAGCCACGGTTCCAGTATTTTAGCAATAACTTTGAAACATATACTACTGCTTTTATGTCTTGAACTCATTATCTAATCCAAAATAAAACAAAGTCTTTGATCCACTTCTAATGATTATTTATCTTCTATTTAAAACAATAAAATAAACATTTAGAAACAAAATGAGATTGTGGCTTACCCAATTACCTTTACTATAACTCTGGATTCTAACCAATTAAATGTAAAGGTTTTTTTTTAAGTATCCTAGCTAAACTGTACAGTTTGTGTCACTGATCAACTTTTGACTCTGTTAACTTTGTTGTAAGTGGTCAATTTCTTAGGAGGTTTGGGCAAATTTTGTTTTCTTTTAACGTTGATGAAAGATGTGGATATTCTGAACTTCTGACAGACAGCTCCTTACCTGAAAAAGTTTTTTTTTCATAAGACCAGAACAAATCCATATTATCCCTTCAATTTATTTATAATTTTCATGACTAGAATGCTGTGTTCAGCTAAAGTACTTTATGCCTGAAATCTCAATCGTATAATTAATTTAATTCAACTGGGATATGAGTATAATGTGGTAGGTAAATTGGCTTGAGAACCCTAAACAAAGGATTATAAATAGAATTAGATGGTGCTTCAGGGTTTCAACTAAGTTCTGTCTTGTTCATTAAAAAAGAAAGAAAAGAAACTATATAGAGCTGGATAATTAAACAAGCTTGATAAACTGGCACAACAGGGATTCTTACGCTTAGACAATCATTAGAATTACAATTGGATGGGCGTGGGGAGGAGTGCTTCTATTTTTACAATGCTTTAAAAGAAAGATTCCCTTATGCCCTACAAAGAAAACATTATTCAGAGCCATTTCACACATGTCACAACAGCCAACATATTTTTTTAAACTATCATTTACCTTCAACAGCAGGAAATGGCATCAATCTATGACCATGGACTTGTCAAAAACAGAGGATTCCTGACACAGATGTGACACTTCTACACTTAACAATACACATTTCCCTTTCAGACCCATGTTAGATGCATGCATAAATCATTTAACACATTATGAATATCTCTGATATAAAAGAGAAACACAGGAACATGTGTGTGGGCCTTGAGGCAGAATCTGACAGGTGAGAGGCATGGCCCAACAATAAGAAACAACTGTGCAGAAACAGAACACTGGAACCAAAAGCACACTCAAGTTGTTGGCCTTAAGGTGACAAACTCAAGAAGACAATCCTGATTACACAACAAATCAAACGTATGTTAATCTCTATCTGTTTCTATTTATATCATCTCTATCTCTAGTCTATCTCTACCTCTATCTCTATCTGTCTGCCAGCCTGCCTGCCTGTGTATAACCACCCCTAGAATCAGACACAACTAGACAGGGGAAACCTTTACCTTTATTTGTCTGTCTGTCTGTCCATCTATCTCCCACTTCCATTCTTTAAAGGAAACTGTTCCCATTTTATAGATGAGAAACACAGAGTTCTGGTTGCTAGTGCAAGATTAGACAAGGAATCTCTGGCACTTCTTAAACTCAGGGCTTTCCCCTCACCTTCTCACAAACAGATATACAAATACATAAAATTCTAATTAAGTCTGAACAGCTGCAGTCTCTTCCCTGTCAACATATATTTGGCAATGCTCACCTCTAAAAACATGACTCAGCAGAGTTTTTAGTACTGACATGTATTGATTATTGAAAATGCATCTGGAAGATCATCTTGCACTTAACTCTGGTTTTAATGAAAGTTTTAGGCTAGACATAAATCACAAGTTTTCATTTGACCAGCGTCAAAACTTTGTCAAATTAATATTTATCTTTCAGAAAAAGTACAATTGAAGGGCAAGGCCCCCGTGGTACACTCAAACAAATACAATAGCACTTAGACTTATATACTGCTTCACAGTGTTTTACCAGCCCTCTCTAAGCAGTTTATAGAGTCAGCATATTGCCCTCAACAATCTGGGTCTTCACTTTACCGACCTCAGGAGGATGGAAGGCTGAGTCAACCTTGAACTGGTGAGAATCAAACTGCTGGCAGTCAGTAGAATTAGCCTGCAATATTGCATTCTGACCACTGCACCACCATGGCTCATTACAATGAACGAAGGAACTCTTTCCTCCATGAAATTTTGGGCAACCCGTGTTGACAATCATAGCCTTTGCAGAAGCTTAATCCTACTATGGCCAACATTTCCATGCAAAATGGTTCTCAAAACAACTGAACCTGCCATGTACATGGAGTTCACCTTAATGTTCTGAATCAGACTTCTGATTGCCCTAGCCTAGCCCTCTGCAAAGCCTAGGATTGTCAACATGGGTTGCCCAAAATTTCATGGAAGAAAGAATGAGCACTGCTTCCTTTTGTCTACTTTGAGTTCTATGCTTCTCTAGGATGACAAAATAGCATTATGGGTGGCATGTAGATTTAATAAATGAATTAATAAGATTTGGAGCTGCTGTATATGTTTTTTCAATTGTACTTGGGAGATGCTGATAATTTAACAAACACATTTCCACTACAGAGCATATGCTCTGACTCTGCCACTAAATTAAAAGCCATCCCAGTGTGAAGATCTTGCTGATGTGATTGTGGTATTAGTATGTCTGCCTTTATATAATCCTCCCTAATAATCAAGATAGTTAGATACTACTCTATGCAGAACAGAGTCACTTGACTAGAAGAATTTATCCACATTAATTCAGCATTTCTTTTCAAACTGCTTTGGTCATGAAGATACACAAATTTCTGAATGTTTGTTTGTCAGCTAATCCATACCTCATTCTGACTCTCCTTTTAAATAAAATATTCTCCTGCCACTAATGCAGCCTTATAGTTTATTACCATATGGTAAAGATTAACATTCTTCTCAACCCACAGTCAATATAATATTGGATAAAGCAAGATAAATCTATTAGAATTCAGGGCAAAATGAATGATTTTTAACACCAGGATTTAATACATTTATCTTATTTTTGCATGTATCATGTCAAACCATGATGCTTCCTATCAAGCAGCATGGTTATCAGTCATTTTTAATAGCAGTCATCAATATTACAAAAATTCTGAATAAGCTTTTAATCTAAATCTTTTGGATATATCAAAATCAATTCTTATTTTAAAAAGTATCCTTTATACTGGAAAATTTAAATGCTTTTAGAAACATCTGAGATGTACATAATTCATAATAAACGCATTCATATTTTATGCCTTCATAGCAGTTGGCAATAATAAGGAAAATTGTAATTCAAGGAAAAAAGCAGGATGTCTTCAGCAATAGACTGCATGCAGATGTTTTCCACTGTTATTTTCAGTTGGTCCTGGATTAGAACCAAGGTGATCATCTGAGTTCCTTGCTGCAGGCTAAGTGCCATCCCATCATTACTGAAACATTACAGATAAGCATCATTGACACCAGCTTTATATGTTACAGCTACCATCTGTCACATCAAAACAAGACGAAGCTCAAAATACTAGAGGAATGTTGGTCACTAAAGTGTAAAACACTTCCCCTGTTGCAAATAACTATGTTCCTCCCACACGTACAGGGGGTTCATGATGTCATCCCCTGATAATTATGTTCAACAGTTGGCAGTTATGTAGAAACTCCTGAACAATGATCTTTGAGATAACTGCCACTCACAAAGTATTTGCCTTCCCAAATTTGTAAAGTTGAAGGTTATTGTTCGTTGCACAGTCAGCCAGGTGTTCAGATTGGATTTGGCATCGATAGGTACTTTCCAAGGACCTGGAATAGGCAGGTGTGTATGTCTGATAGTGTTACAGATATCATGGCAGGATGTAAGCTGTTTCAAGTAAAGCTGCAATTGACTGATGGTGAATTTGTCAATTCCGATGGAGTTCAAATGGTGCTCCACTTGTTTTGGGATTGCACCCAAGGCACCTATTATTATTTGCCTGCTTCTGCCACAGTCATTGTATTTCTATTTGCACGTCTTCGTCTTTTGTGATCTTCTCCCATTCTTTCTCTTCTCTTCTGCTCTCTCCGGGTACTAACATGTACACTATTCACTCTTTTCTGTCTTTCTTATCAACCGTTGTTCAGTCTGGGGTTGCTGCCAGTTCAGACCAGTTCGCCTGAACCGGTGGCGGAAATTTGTCCTCGCTCTGCTAAACTGGCAGCGACGGCCACCTGGCCATGCCCCCAAAGCAGTCCTCCATTTGCCACTGCTTGAAAGCAGCTGGAAAAGAACCCTCTGCACATGTGCAAAGCCTTCTGTGCATGCGCAGAGGGTTTTTACCCACCCACCTCCGATGTGACGCAAACCAGTAGGGAAGGTAAAAGGAACCCACCTCTGGTCTGGGGCGTTATGTGGCGGGTGCCCTGCCACACACTCATAGGGCTCAAACCGCTGGCACAAAGACCATCTCCAGTGTCATTAAGCCACTGAGCTACCACATCTCCTAAAGTTGAAGACGATTCATGCAAATCAATCATTTGGTCTCTTTGAAATGGTTTTGAGGGATTCTCTTATTTGAAAATAAGAGATGCAAAATCAGTATGGATCAATAGGAAAAAGGGTGATAAAGCCATAAGGACAGTAAGCAAACAAGACAAATAAGCTGAGCATATATGGATGAAAGAGAAGGCACCAAACATGGAAACAATAAGAGGAACACAAACAATGGTTTACAAAAAACAAGTCATTGTATTGCACAGGAGTGAACGTAAATGTTCCTTCCAGGTAGAGGTGGGTTTCAGCATGTTCTGACTAGTTCTGGAGAACCGGTAGTGGAAATTTTGAGTGGTTCAGAAAACTGGTAAATACCACCCCTGACTGACCCCGCCCCCATCTATTCTCTGCCTCTGGGGTCCCAGCTGATCGGGAGGAAATGCGGATTTTGCAGTAACCTTCCACTGGAATGGGGAGGGAATGGAGATTTTACAGTATCCTTCCCCTGCCACGGCCAACAAGCCGCACCACGCCCAACAAGCCACGCCACAGAACCAATAGTAAAAAAAATTTGAATTCCACCACTGCTTCCGAGTTCCATTTTCAAAGTCCTCAGTGGCTTCTCTTACCATGATTGCTAAAAAAAACTGATACCAGTTTCCTGCCAAAAATGTGCTAACTTTAGTTTTAGTTTTGAAATAAACACATTACCATTACAAACAATGAAAACTCCCACCCAATGAAAGCTCACCCTTAAATCCATATCATCCTCATGCGATGTGACCTCCAACCACCTTGGAGCCCTCAGACACCTGCCCCAAAAGCAGGAATATACAAATCAGTGGATTTCCACACCCCATTAGGTGGCCCTTCACAGGTGCCTTCTCCATTGTCTGCATTGATATTATAACTGAACCAACTTTATTAGTGTTGATAATAGTTTGCATTAATGTATTTTATTACATTTGTGTTTAAATCTTTGGTATCATTTCATTATACTACTTTACCCCTTTTTACTGTAGGAAGAGCAAGTCCTGATGGATTGGAGCAGCATACAATCCCTAGTAAATAAATAAATGCTCGTTGCCCAGCAACCAATATCTACCTTTCAGAAGATGTCCTCTGCAAAGAGCAGAACGTTTTGAGAAATGAGCTTCTTTCTATAAGGTCCTACAACAGGGATGGCGAACCTATGGCCCAAATGGCACGCGGAGCCAAATCAATGGGCACCTGAGCTCAGGTCCGGCACACATGCGCACGCCGACCAGCTGATTTCCGGGCCTTCTGCCTGTTTCCAGCCTCCGGAGGGGGTGGGGTAGGCCTGTTTTTTGCTCTCCCCAAGCTCCAGAGCCTTTCTAGAAGCCTGAGGAGGCCCTCCAGAGGCCGGAAATGGCCTGTTTGCCAACTTCGAAACGGGCCATTTCAGGTCTCCAGAGGGCCTTCAGGTGGGGGGTGGCGAAAGCCATTTTCGCCCTCCCCAAGAAAGAAACATCAGCCATTGATTTACAAAAGTCCAGATTTACAATGACATTTAAGGGTGTTTTATGACCTGCCGCAAAATATTGTGCCATCCCATGGTTATGTGATAGTGATCCGGGTGCTTGGCAATCTGTTTGCATTAATGACTGGCTCCTAAACACCCCAGATTATGTGATTGCCATCTGCAATCTTTTCTGCCAGCTTCCCCAGAAAGTTAATGGGGAAGTCAGAAGGGAAGGCTGCAAGCGGCTGCTGCCTGCTGAGAGGCTCCCTCTCAGAATCTGGCTGCCTGACAGAGCTGCCTGCTGAGGGGAGCTGAACCTCTCTGGTGGGATGCAGAAACGGAGAACCGATCCAGACGTTTCCACATACTGAGATAAACTGAACTTAGCAGGCAGCTCTATCACTACTTCTGCTTCACAAGCTGGGAGATTGCATAATGACTGCAACCAGGAGTGCCTTGATTGCAACCACTGAGTGAATTAATCATGTGGGCATCTCATTTAATGGCTGCTTCACTCAACAACCGAAATTCCAGTCCAGATTCACCATAAATCAAGAACTATGCATATAACCTTGGATTGCCAAGGGAAGGCAATCTCAAACACACCAAGGTATAAGGAAGATATTGTCTGTTGTGTGGTGAGTTTTTTAAAAAAAATAAAGAATTATATATTAGCCAATCACATTTTAACTTAACAAACTCCAACCTGTGTGGTTGGTTTAAGTTTCAGCATGTCATACTGGCTCAGAAAACTGAATATGCCATGGTGTGTATGTGCCTCCATTGATGCTTTTCTACACACAATCTGTGACCCAGCAGTTGTATTTGTCCTTGAAGTTTCCATCCCGCTGATTTAGGCTGATGCGCAAATCCTTTTTACGTAGGGTTGGTGTCAGGTATAGGAAAATAAGATGTTACTTTTATGGGAAGAAAATCGAAAGGACGATGAGGAGAAAAGTTCACTTAAAAGATGATAGTCAACCCAGAATTTCAAGTTGTGAAGTACAGCTGGGACATTATATCCAATCTTTTAGAATTATGATTGGGTTTCTTTTATAGAAAATATAATTAGCCTAAAAGTTTTTGGCATAAATTGCATCACAGTATAAATCCTTTGACCTTTTCTTTTGGTTTGCTCTTTTCAAAATTCTGTACTTGGACATGTATGGAACCACACAAGAAGTCTGTCATGGATTTTTCTTCCTGTCATGAATCAATCTTATAGTTGCTTCTGTTTCTAAGGTCTGCACTGTTCCTTTAGAATTAAAGTATTTTCTTTTCATTTCATGTTCAAATGTCCTCATGTTATGTCTTTAAAAAATAAACATACAGCATTTCTTTTCTTTAACGTCAGTAGTGTATTTCAAATTCCCATTCTGTGAAATTGTACTCTTAAATGCTTTGCTTATGATATGCTGCCTAGTAAGTGTGAAAGATATCAGAATATGAATTGGTTCTATGGTATATTTCTTATTACCATATTCTGAAACAAATTCATTCAATAAAACGGGGATCCTTCAATTATGAATAGCCCAAAATATCAATATTAATCACATATGACTTTTTCTTTAAAGGAAACTCTTTGTCCCTCTGTATTGAAGATAGACAACTATCCAGATCCAGGAGATTTTAATAAGGGGAGCAACAGTTTGAAGCAAATCCTGGTATTCCTTAAAATGCTTTCCAGGCAGCTGAAGTCAATGTCAGCTCTGGAATTATTGGGGCACTTAAGTTGAGCCTTTTTGAATATTATTCCTTAACTCTCTTTCCAAACTGAGAAAATGATGCTTTATTTTCATTCGAGGCAATACTAGGAGGTGTGCATCCTTATAAGAACTTCAGTTCACCAATCTGATGTGGTCATAAACATTTTAATAAGTGTGAATAAAGGAAGCATTATGTTTCAAACTCAGGGAAGGACATCATCTATGTATGCATGTACTGTATGTATGAAATTTTTAAACTGCCCATCTCACCTACAAGGTGACTCTGGGCAGATGTATGTATGCATGCATGCATGTGTGTATGTATATATGTACGGTATGTTATGTATGTAATTTATGCAATTAGAACTCATGATAGTTTTTATTCTGATGCCTTAATCTCTGCACCAAACTGGCTTCATGAACATAAATATACACAGATAAAACAAATATTACTTGGAAGAAGGCTAGTGTAAGACTGCCTTTTCACTTATATCTACAGAAATAGAATTCACTTGTTACATCAATGTTTGGTTTTGGCTTTTGGCACATTGTAACTTATAAACCAGGGTTTATGGTTTACTACTTGGCGTAATCACAGGCTTTTATGGATTATTAAATAAATAAACCATAGCTTTGTATGATGTTGAATCCTGGCAAAACCCATATTGTATGGTGAAGCTTCTCAATTCAGCCACAAGTTTGCTATCTCAGTAAGAGAATAAGGCCTGCCTTCTTCAAAGGGAGAAAATAAGCAGTGCTGTCTTCCAGGCATTCCATTGAGCTGTCTCTTACAGTGTTATCATGCCTCCTACGGGAACAGGCGATGCACTACAACCAGGTGGGAAGACAACGGGCAGGAAACTGCTGTGCTCTGAAGATGGTAAGCCGAGATTTTGTGGCAAGAACCGAGGACAGGATGGTCTGTACCTTCCCATTAAGAGCGTTTGATTCTACGAAGAGGCCATTGACAGACAGACGACATAGCCATGATTTCTAACACTATTATGGTTTGCCAAATTCTGACTAGGAATTTGCATGGACAGCATGGGCTGTACTCAGTGATGGGATTCAGTCAGTTCGCACCACTTTGGGAGAACCGGTGGTTAACTTTCTGAGCAGTTTGGTGAACTGGTTGTTGGAAGAAATCATTAGAGCAGAGAACCGGTTGTTAAATTATTTGAATCTCACCCCTGGAGAGCATCCTGAGAAAAATAAGAGAAATATCTAGAGTAGTTTTCCAAACATCACACCCTTTAGGTCAGTTGGACTAGATCCCCATCTCTCCCCCAGTATTTTGCAGATTGAGAAAAACAGATGATGTAATCCAGGATTTCTGGAAACTACCGCCATGGAGGATGAAAAGTGCATAACTTATTACCGTAGCTACATGCAGGGTGTTCTGCTTGCTTCCTCAGCTCTGAATTCTGCTGGCTCTGTAGTTTTAACTTCTAAGATTCTCCAGGGAGCAACTCATAACAGCCAATTCATTGGCTTTTCACAGGATCCCAATTCTGGCCACTCAAGCCCAGGAGATATTGGAGAAGGGAGACTCCATAAAAGAAGACAGCTGCACCCAATCTTTCCAGGTAAGATAGATTGGATAGGGGGGTGCAGTAGACTCATCAGTCTGTTGTTAGTCATAAGCTGTTGGCTGGGAAAGAGGACATGTGAGGGAAAGCCTGTCTCTGTCACCATAGAGTGTTTGCCAGAGTGTTGCACATTCATAACTTCTCTTTTTCTACCAGAATCGCCATGCTCCAATTCTGATCTCCCTTCTCTGCTCCCAGCTGGAAGTGAAACCTGAACAACTGGTGGAGATGGAACTGTGTTTAGTAGATACCCAGCCCCCAGTAAGCACAGCTTTATTAATTTTGCATTGCTACATAATGAGTTGGGGTGGAGGTTGATTCAGGCGGCTTGTGTTTAGACAGTCCTACATGTTGAAGGGCGGGTTGCAAGGAGAGATGAAATCATGTTCTTCTTCAATATAGGTTGATTTTCTAGAAATACCACTAAGTGATAATTGTCAAGAAGTTGAGACTTACTCCAGCTTCATATTCTTGCTTGGTTTTCATTTATTTGCTTACACATAGGCAGTATGAGAGATACATAAATGAGGGTATAGTAGGAAGGACAAAAACATTTCCCAAATTATGGTGATGCGGCTGCCAAGAATAAACAAATTATGTTTGAGAAAGTATTAGCAAAAGAGTCCAGAGGATGATAAACCATTCTTGTATTTTGCCTTGGTTATGCCTGCCTTGGTTATACTCCATTTAGGGTGTTGTGTCCAGTTCTGAGCATTGCAATGTAATCGAAATGGATCTCAAAACAATTTTAAGACAAGAAAATGAGGGGCTTGGAAACCCAACTCCTATGAGGAAAGTTTTATTTGTTTGCTTATGAGATTTGCCCACTGTCTGAAATCTAATGGATTCTACGCAGTTTACAGAATTTGTTTAACATTGAGAGGAAGTATAATAGCAGTCTTTGTCATCTCTGAGGGCAAGACGAGAGCCATTGGGTTGAATCTGTAGGGATTTAGGCTCAAGTTAGATAGTCTGAGGAATTTCCTGACAGTAGCAGTAGTCAGCTAATGGGATGGGCTACCTCAGAAAGTGGTGTTTTCCCCCTTAGCCGAGACAAGATAGCCATCAGGCCAAAATGCTTCAGCACATCCTATAAGCGGGGCATTAAACTAGATGTCCTCCAAGGTCCCTGTCAATTGTATCATTCTATTTCTTTCACCCCATGACTTCCCAATAGACACTGGGTGGAGCCTTCAACGAATTCATATACTCTCCTCGTCTGGATAACCTCCACAGCTGCTACTGTGCCCTGCAGGTAAGTAACTTAAGTGACGGGATATCAGGAGGCAGTCTTGCTTTCTTGTTGCTTTGCTGCTATCTCAGAACCCAGGAAACGTACACCATGTTTCTGCATGTTAGTTACATGTAGCCCTTGACTTACAACCATTCCTAGTCACTGAAGAAACTGACTTACGATGAGTCCTCGCAACTGTTGCACCATCCCTATGGGCATGGGATCAAAATTCCAACTAGCATGTATCTACTACGGTTGCAGCGTCCCAGGATCACATGATCACCATTTGCAAACGTCCCGGAATCTTCTGGCAAGGAAAGTCAGTGTGAGGAAAGCCAGATTTGCTTAATGACAGATTTGCTGGACCACGGTAAAAGGTTGTAAAATCTCTGAGCAACGGACATTCCATCCCAGTTGTGGTCATAAGTCAAGGACTAACTGTAAATGCTATTTGCTGCCCATGCATTGTCTGGTTTTCTGCTGTGCATTTCGTCAGGCTTTAAAAGAAAGTCACTTTGGAGGCCCGTATGGACCAGCGTCTTCCTGCAGGTTGAGCTAAACAGGTGAGGTGAGGATCGTAAGCCAAACCTGGTGACCCAAAAGTTCCATGGTGCTCAAGAGGGCTGTATGTATTCTACTTTGTACTCCTGGCAGAGGTCTCGGCCAGGGGTGAAATCCTACCGGTTCTATAGAGTAGGTTGAGGGCAGCTGGTGACGTCATTAGAACCGGTTCTGTTCCC
>JANHFT010003338.1:26115-54783 GCA_032467955.1 Pseudoxenodon macrops | reverse complement strand
AGTGATTCACTTAACAACTGTGGCAAGAAAGGTCGTAAAATGGGGCAAAATTCACTTAACAAATGTTTCACTTAACAGAAATGTTGGGCTAAATTGTGGTCATAAGTCGAGGGCTACTTGTACCTGTGAATAATATACCTTCAGCAAGGTGCTTCTGTCGTACTTTATATTTTGGCAAAAGACACAGGTTTGGGCCAAGATGACTGCAAATCTCCTTGACCCTTTTCTAGAAGGCACTTTGACACAAACCTGTTTGGCAGAGATGCAAGATGAGAATATAAACAATAGCCTAGTCATTTCCACCTATGGCAAGAACTGTTTTAGTCCTGGCAGCAGGAGGTTCGGTGATTTGTCTGCTGCAAATCACAATTTTTAGCATTTATTTATAATGTAGATAGAACATGCTGTAATGAAAGCACACATATCCAACTCCCAGAAATGGTAAAATTAGGATGAGCAGATATGTATAGCAACAGAGTCATGTTGACAGTGCATAATGAACTGTGTTGCAAGTGGGCTACAGCCAGTGGTGGGATTCAGCCAGTTTGCACCACTTCAGGAGAACCGGTTGTTATTACTGAGCAGTTTGGTGAACTGGTTGTTGGAAGAAATCATTAGAGCAGAGAACGGTCATTAAATTATTTGAATCCCACCACTGGCTGCAGCTATCTTACACTGCGTGTTTTTAGTATTGTGGTTTCGGTACCATAAACATGATGATTATATTTGAAAACTAAGCTATACCCATTTCTTTTGCCTAACGTTGTAGCCTCCAAGCAACCATTTTTGCCAATATTTTCCCAAGTTCCTCTCTAACGATATGAGGATTTTGAGGGTTTACATTTAATACAGGTAGTCCTCGACTTACAACAGTTCATTTAGTGACTGTTCAAAGTTACAACGGCACTGAAAAAAAGTGACTTATGATCATTTTTCACACTTATGACCATTGCAGCATCCCCGCCCCCTCCGCCCCCGATCAAAATTCAGATGCTTGGGAAATGGTTCATAGTTATGACTGTTGCTGTGTCCTGGGGTCATATTTTACGACCTTCTGACAAGCAAAGTCAGCGGGGAATCCAAATTCATTTAACAACCATGTTACTAACTTAACAACTGCAACAACTATGGCAAGAAAAATCAGAAAATGGAGCAAATGTTTCACTTAGCAACAGAAATTTGGGGTCAATTGTGGTCATAAGTCAAGGACAATCTGCATGCGTCTGCTATAATATATGCTACACCGTTATGGTCTTCCTATTATTGTCTTTCATAAACCAAATGTTTCTATTCCAGGACATCCCACCATGTGAGCTTAGTTGAAGTGTTTTGATATTTAGATGCAATTTAGTCATTCTCATTTATCCCTTATTATTCACTGTAGCAAACCTCTGGTGCCTATATATGTTACCGGACATCATATGGTGTATCTTGGGCATTTTCATTTACAACCCCCACCCCACATTGTAAAAGTGTATTATGTCAGCTAAGGTTAAAGAAGAATTATAGGTAGTCCTCCACTTACAACAGTTCATTCAGTGACCATTCAAAGTTAAAACAGCACTGAAAAAAGTGACTGGTGGCCATTTTTCACACTTACAACCATTGCAGCATCCCCAGGGTCACATGATCAAAATTGAAATGCTTGGCAACTGATTCATATTTATGACGGTTGCAGTGTCCTGGGGTCGTGCGATCCCCTTTTGTGACCTCCTGACAAGCAAAGTCAATGTGGAAACCAGACTCACTTAACAACTGTGTTACTAACTTAACAACTACAATAATTCACTTAACAACTATGGCAAGAAAGGTCATAAAACGGGGCAAATTCACTTAACAAATGTTTCACTTAGCCATTGAAATTTTGGGGTCAATTTTGGTCATACATTGAGGATTATCTGTGTTACCAACATGCCACTTAAATAGTAGGTTAGAAAAATGAGATTATTGGTCAGTTTTATTTTATTTCCTGGGGTAAAAAATATAATTTTTAGAAACTGATTATATCATTACTGGCCAGGAAGTTACCATCTAGAGTTTAGGTAAAGGTTCCCCCCGCTAGTCATTTCCAGCTCTAAGGGGTGGTGCTTATCTCTGTTTCTAAGCCGAAGAGCCAGCGCTGTCCGAAGACATCTCTGTGGTCATGTGGCCAGCATGACTAAATTCCAAAGGCGCATGGAACGCTGTTACCTTTCCATCAAAGGTGGTCTCTATTTTTTCTACTTGCATTTTTTACGTGCTTTTAAACTGCTAGGTTGGCAGAAACTGGGACACGTAACAGGAGCTCACTCCATTACGCAGCGCTAGGTATTCAAACCGCTGAACTGCCAACATTCTGATCGACAAAGCTCAGCGTCTTAACCACTGAGCCATCGCGTCCCTCTATCTAGAGTAGGGTATTTCAAAATTGTTCCACAGAAATTTATCAGCCAGTTTTCTATCAACTAAGAGCCGTGCCTTTCAATCAGGTTTTGAGAACACATCAATACATTAACTAATGGTTGCACTGCGTGAAAAAGTTTAAATATTTCTCTTCCTCTTAGAGAGAAATCTTGGTTGATTGTCTCAGCACAACTCAGTACAGCTACGTACTACATTATGCACCATCCAGAGCTGCCTTTGGTAAGATGGACAGCTATATAAATTTGATTAACAAATAAAACTGTGTTTTGATATTTATATTTCAGCCACCTAAACTAAACCACTGAAATGTGTCAAACATTAAAACAATTTGAAGTCAGTAACATAGTACTAAAATATTCCAGTTGGAAAAATATAGAAGTCTAACGTCTTAATATGCCTTAATATCACTAAGGCAACAGTGAGGAAAATATATAACAGAAGAAATGTATGCGTGCCTTAGTAGAAAGTCCTATTAAATACAGTTCAGGTGTTTGCAGATAAATGACTATTGGGTTGCATAGTGTAAAAGTCCCTTCTGTGCCTCTTGCAGTGGTTATGCAAGTTTCCTTTTAGATATTTATTTAGATAAATATTTAGATATTTCGGTGAGATATCTTTCATAGAAGGGACGCGGTGGCTCGGTGGCTAAGACGCTGAGCTTGTCAATCATAAAGATTGGCAGTTCGTTGGTTTGACTCCCTAATGCCGCATAATGGAGTGAGTTCCCATTACTTGTCTCAGCTTCTGCCAACCCAGCAGTTCGAAAGCATGTAAAAAATGCAAGTAGAAAAATAGGGACCACCTCTGGTGGGAAGGTAACAGCGTTCCATGCGCCTTTGGAATTTAGTCATGCTGGCCACATGACCACAGAGATGTCTTCGGACAGCACTGGCTCTTCGGCTTAGAAACGGAGATAAGCACCGCCCCCTAGAGTCAGGAACGACTAGCATATACATGCGAGGGGAACCTTTACCTTTATCTATCTTTCATGCCTTCAAATTGTGATTGTCATCCGGCATTTAATTTGGTGGTTACTATTTCATCTATCCCCTTTCCAGTGTAAAATTAAATGTCAGATTCCAATTCCACATCTTATTTCAGAGTGACTCTCTCAGAGTCAGTATATTCTTTCAAAACAAGCTTGTCCTACAAACATCAGTCCTGGACGATAAAGCTAACCTTGTTTTGTGCTTTAGGGTTTAATGTATAAGAAATTTGTAACAGGAGAAAAATAAAATAAGCCATAGTAATATTACAATCTATAGTTGAAGATATGAATGAAAATTGAGTTGCATGCATTTAGATACTGGAGGAATTGTACCATTCAACATCATCAGTAGGGTTGTTGTATTGTGTGTCTCAGCAGTGTTGTATGTCTAACTCTCTTGCCTGCTCATTCTTTTTCCCATGCAAACATACATTCAGCCAACTTACTAGGGACGTCATGAATATCCCCTCCCTTGGATCCTTTTTCTGTAGACTGTAAAGTTGCCCAGTGTACGGTTTCTGTATGTGGCAAGTACGTTCTTGCCCATGGGAATTTCCTGTGTGATATGAAAGAAGCATTTTTTTAAAAAAATATATGGGAGAGTTTATAAAATGCATCTGAATTTGTACAGTTTTGGTCTTGAAACCTGCTATATATGTATGCTACTCTGAGCTGCTTGGAAGAAAACCAAGATGATACGTAGGCCTCCCTTTGTGGGACAATGTACGTGTGCACATTTTTGGCTGAGGTCCACTGTAAAAAAAAAAAGTGTGTTTCCTTCTCCTGCCTGTGGTGCATCGAAGCTCTTCTAGACTCAGAAATCTGGTCTCTGATGGAATGTTTAATGTTCTGCACACCTCTATTGTTTTTAATGAGTAACACCTGCACCTAATAGCCTTTTGAGTTGTTTTCTGTTGGAGAAAATGGCAACAGTGTTGCTAAATTGCTGGGGGGAAGGTTTTTGTTAAAGGACATTTGGGAAATTTTATTGTTAAATCTGATGCTTTTAAAATTCCTTTCTCTCTTTACTTGTATTAGATTTACGTCAAGTACACAAATAACCTTAAATTAATTGCAAATCTTGAACATGAAGAATATAAGCCATTCCTAGCCTGGAGTCCACCTGATATATTAAATGATTGCTTCAGGCCAACATGGATATTAGATTGATAAAAATTCTAATTGAGCACCTCAGAAGACTCCAGAGGAAGGGTATTGTGAATAAAAGGCAGCTAATGTAATGTAATGTATCTGAGTGCTTTTTGAATCCGTGTCGACTCCTAGTGATTACCTGGGCAGGTTCTTGCGGTTTTCTTGGCCAGATTTTGGAAGCGGTCTGGTTTGCTATTGCCCGCTTCCTTTGGCTGAGAGAGAGAGGGACTGTTTCGAGGTTACCCAGCTGGCTTGGTGCCTAAGTCAGGTCTAGAGCTCACAGCCTTTTAGGTTCTACCTTGCTGTATTAACCACCCTGACACCAAATGAAGGATGGACGAATGGATTTGTACCAAGAAGACCTTTTGGTCTGCAGGCTGTACGTACTTTATCTCTTGCAGTGTTCCTATATTCTCTGCTTCTTTTGGCTTCTTACTGAGCAAATTGTAGACTAGCCTTGAGTATGCAAGATATAGATATAAGCACATACACGGTAAATATTTGCGCACACACTCCTTATTAATCTCCTTTTTTTTCCCATCATGCAACTGTAAGCTGATGAATATATTGACCATGGTAGTTATACTGGTACACCTCAGCTATGGTGTTACATTATATAATACAAGCAGTTAGGAGAACCAAGCTCCCTTGCATCATAACCTATATCACTTAAGTCATAATTAGCCAAATGTCTCTGGTTTTGGCCTTGCCAACAAAAAAGGGAGAAATGAGGAAGGAAATTGCTCTAAAGAACTGAATTATGAAAAAAATGTTCTAAGGCCCACTTTTGATTTTGAATTCATAGTGACAGGAAGCCAGCCAGAAAAATGCTATTGTCCACTTTAGAACCGTGGTGGCGCAGTGGTTAGAATGTAGTTAGGAACCCACTTCTCGTTCTTAACTCTATAATAAATGTTCAGGTTTGATTGGAAAAAACCAGAGAAAAGAATGCAGTATTGCAGGCTAAGTCTGCTGACTGCCGACTGCCAGCAGTTCGGCAGTTCGAGTCTCACCAGCTCAAGGTTGTCTCCGCTTTCCATCCTTCTGAGGTTGGTAAAATGAGGACCCAGATTGTTGAGGGTAATAGGCTGGCTCTGTAAACCGCTTAGAGGGGGCTGTAAAAGCACTGTGAAGTGGTATATAAGTCTTAAGTGCTATTGCTATCCTAACAAAACTACTTAGTAAACCTAAGTGAAGAGAATTATAGGCTAAAGGGAGTGTTTCCACTTGATGCTCACTTGAGCAGGAGCAGAGCATGGGATGAACTTGTCTGAAAGTAGAGAAAATAAGCAATAACAATTTACATAAAAAGGTAAATGTCAGAAACTCCTACCCAAACATACTTGACTTGCTTAGAGTATAATGGAATTCGGCTGTGCCTCAGGAAGTGAATGAGAGAGAAAAAAGATTTTCATTATGAATCCTTTAATGGACTCCCAATCTCACATGTGAAAAACAGATGTTTGGGTTGAAGATATGCTGCTTATAGAGGAACTCGTTTGGGAATTCTAGTTAGTCATTGTACTGTGTAGAATGTACTGAGAAGCAATGTAATCCTGAAATTTAGTCAGAATAATTGTCTGTTGCTCTTTATAAGTTTGTAAATGCTATGTTGCTGCTATAGGATGATTATGTTGTTCTAATGTTTTTTAAAGTTTATTGTGTGCTTCTTTCAAAAGTAAAGTAGCTAGAAATAATTTGTGTTAAGAAAATGATTGAGAAAGCTATTCATGGTCACTGTCCTCTTGGCTAATAAAAAAACATCCAAAACATCTGCTAATAGAAAATCATACAATTATTTTTCCTTAATTTGTTGTTTATATTCATGTTTCACATAAAATGATCTATAAGAGGTCTAGATATTAGCTGTCTTATTAAACTGTACATTACCATCTAAGTGCACAAATTACGTTTCCGAACCTTTTTGACTACAACAAAAGAGACACAAAGAATATATAAAATGTTTGTTCTTAAGTGCCACACTTCGTTAGTGTTGTGTCTGAATCAGGCTTGTGGTTTGATTTCTAGTTCCGTTTCTAGCTTTCTTTTATGATGCTAACCTCACAGCAGCTCATAAAAATTGGATTTGAATTCTCAGAATTCCAGTTCCCCTTTCACAAACATTTAAGTGCTCCTATTTCCCCCCCCCCCTCAGCTCTCTTTTCTCATTCTGAATACCAGCAGAAATGCCTCCTTCTCATTAGGCTATTTGCAAGAGGATGCAAGAACAGTAGGATGATGTCCGTTCCTCCCACAAATACTTAAGTGCAAGGAAAAGGAAACACAGTATCAATTCCAACCATAAATAATGAATTGACTACATCTTCTAGACCCTAGAAGGATAATGAGGAAATGGGAACTGCTTAGGAATCTGCAGTGACAAGTCAGTTCCAGACTGTTATCTAGAACAGTGCCCCCCCAACCTTTTGGCCACCAGGGAATGGTTTTTCTGCCGGCCGGAGGGGGTGTGCCGGCCGGAGGGGGAATCCCGCGAATAGGGATTCACTTGTTTGCACGGCCCAGTTTCTGGCATGCTGGTCCACACACCACGGGCTGGGGACCCCTGATCTAGAAAGCTGCAAGATATTGAAAAGGGGACTCTTTTTTTTTTTTTACTGTTAATAATTATATTATCTGCAAAGTTGATTACAGAAATAGGATTAATCACTACATGCTTGGATCTATGTAAAAAGGACCAATGCTCTACCACAGAGTTTGACATGTTCCATGTAGCTTTTATTATACTTTTGTGTCCTTAAACAGCACAGGCTGCACTTACTGCCCTACATGGATGAAAGGCAAGGCACTTTCTTAAGGCCGCCACAATGAATTCTTGGCTGAAGTGAGATATGAATGGGGACTTTAGTATCTCTTAGCCAGTTAGCTTTTATCTCAGCTTTTTAAAAACACTTCAAAACCAAGATATCCCTTGATGCATGAAGCTTCTGTTACATGAGTGGGAGGACATGCGCTTCAGCAGCTGCCTTCTACAGCTTTTTTTCCCTTTGGCAAGAAGATATTTCATGCACCACTTTCCTCATTGGTTCCAGAGTCCAGTGTTGTGCTTGTTCATATTATTTCCGATGGCTTTGCAGCATTTTATCTCCCATTCACAGGCAGCGATTCCTTATGAAATGTTATGAATGGCTTTGGAGTGGCGATTACTACCCAGCTCTATTTATCATCATGAGTTTTGGCTGTGTAGCTTGGACTCCTGCTGCCATGACATCAGTCTCTGCTTTTAGGGCAGGAAACACAGTCCTGGGAAGTGTAAGTGTGACAATTGTTGAATTGCCTTATCTCCAGGACAAACATCCAGCTCATTGCTGACTGTTTAAACTACGGGGTGCCAAGAGGGCATTTGATTACAAAATAAAAATAAACACAAAATAAATGTAAAGTCTAACTTTACAAATCCTCCGACTTTGGATAAATTGGTGGACCCCCTGTTATTTCTTTCGACTGGTGGTTGTTTCCGCCAAGGTTTGTTGTAAAGAACGTCTCTCACAAGTTTAGTTGTATGAATGAATACTAACAGTACTATGGTTCATGACACCTTTTAAGGTTTTTTTCTCCAAAGACAGGCATCATTGAACAGTTCAGATGGTTTGAGAGTAAGCGCCAACATGGGCATAACTTGAGCACCCCTTTTCATTGATGGGAAGATGTTCATCACAAAGACAGAGTTCAGAGAGAGGGTGTGAGCAGAGCCAAAGTATGAGGAAATATCCCAGAATTATCCTTCCTGCTTCATTATAATTACAAGGTATATTTGTTCAAGAATTGCTTGCTTATATGATGAGTTTTCTTATGGTGCACTGAAGCTATCCAGATAAGCCTTGCTATTCTGTAATTGTCTAATGGTCAGTATCCAGTAGAAGTATTACATATCCATTCTGCTCCCCTCCTCTTTTTTCTCTTACATAATGCCACAGTGCCCAAAATATTTCATTTCCCCCCAATAATTTTATTAAATATTGTATCATAGAAATAGAACTAATAAAAATACATAATATAGAAATACATTTTTTTTTAAGTTAAAGTATAGAAAAAGAAGAAAAGAAAAAAATAACCATCTTTTTGTTGTACATTTTAAAATGTACAAGTTGTATTTCAACTTAAAAAAAAAAGGATTAGAGGAGTCTCAGCTGGTGATTTCAATAAAACCGGTCGGAAGTTTCTCAATGTTTGGTTTTAAGAAAAACAGCCAAAAGGGGAAAAATTAAATCTAAAGTGATTAAGAGATCAGCTTCAGTTGAACATAAAGTCCATATGGATAACATTAGTGGCTATAAGCATGATAGAATCCTGTGACTCCTAGCTAATCACAAGCAGACCACAAAAAATGCAGTTCCGGCCACCTGCTGACAGAAAAAAAGAAAGAAACCTTGTATGGAATACATGTGGGTAATCTTGTGATTTCTCTTTAATCCAGAGAGATTTCAGCAGCCCAAATACTACAGTTGAGTGCCATTTTTATCCACACTTTCTAGAGGAATATCAGTTCACCATAATGGTTCACCAGAAGACACTCCCCCCACAATATTTCAGATAGTTGAAAATGTTTTTAAAGAATGTTCCTGAATCCGTATCCTAGTCCTTTTAGCACTTCATTCCCTTTCTCAAATAATATGGGGAATTAGTTTGTTTTAGGCCAAGAGAATTGAATATATCAGCAATGAGTTCTCTGGAGTCCAGGACTGAAACAGTTTCTAAAATATTTGCATTTAAGAGCAAAACTTAAATAGAACTAATTTTTATGTTACAATTAGGGCTGTTAAAATTATTGTCAGCATCCTCACTGCCATGTTCATGTTCTTAAAGCTCATTGTAAATGTAGTACAGGTAGTCTTTGACTTACAAACACAATGAAGTTTGCCCATTATGGTCATTAAGTCATGATGTTCATAAAACAAGTCACCCCATAACTAACCTGATTTTATGATCTTTTTTCCTGCAGTTAAGTGACTGCTGCAGTTATTAATCAAACACCACAGTTGTAAAGTGAACAAATGGTTCACTATGACTGGGTTTGCTGAAAAATGAAAGTAAAAAGCTGAGTTTTTGTTTCTGGCTAGGTAGAACCCTGTAGTTTTGACTGTGATGAGATTTAAGATATGATGGGCTGAGAAACACTACCCCAAGCAGCCTTACAAAGTAAATCCTGATGCGGTATTCCAAGTCAGGAGTGCCTTCAGGCCATCTAGCAAAGTTATCGCCAGGAACTAAGCTTAATTCTTTAACTTTGCCCATGGCCAACATTGATGATTTTAGGCGGGGGAAACTAATCAGAGTTCTTATTGATTAGTATTTGCATTGAAAAACACCAGGAAAGTCCAGAGCCTACAATCTAGGTTGGGAAGCCAATAAAGCAGTGAGAAACCACTTTGTTATCATTGCCAAGAAGATACATGGTGATCAAGAGTTAAACTCATAAATTTAATTGAAATTAGAGGTTACCTGTCTTGGCAGCTTGCAGAGTTGATGCGGCTGTGCTATTTCTAAGTAGTGGAACTATACTTCATTTGTGGGATTTGAGGCATCTGAGTTCCTTTGCTGCCCTACTCTTCACATGTGCAAATTCACTGTCCATAATTCATGTCATGTATTAAACTTTTGTTGTACTTTTTCACAGGACTGGATTTGCATACCATGCTAAGCCATATATAATGATTTATGAAGCACAATGGGTGGATTTCCATGACAAGGTGAAGTCAAGAAGCTTAGTGCAATAAGCAGAATCGGCCATAATGAAGAATTAAGGCTACATGGAGTAGAATATGTTATACCATGAACTGCTTCACACATTGCACTAAGTCAGGGGTGTCAAACTTGATTTCATTGAGGGGCGCATCAGGGTTGTGCTTGAACTTGAGGGGGGCATGGCCAGCTCAATGTCCGTTGTCAGCTGCGATAGCCTCCTGCAGCCCTCTGCCAGTGAAAATGAAGCTTGGGAGGGTCGTGCTTGCACCCCTGAATTCTATTTTCGCTGGCAGAGGCAGCGTGGGTTGCTCTTTTGATCAGGGATGGGTTCCACTTACCTTCACCAGAAGTGCACGTTTTGCACGCACTGGCCCCCATCACCCCCAGGTTAAAATCGTCTGTGCAGGAGGATTTGCGCATGCGCGGAGGTTTATTTTTGATTAAATTTCGCTCTGGTGGACGGATTTCAAGCCAGAGGACCGGTTTGAGGGCATGTCCAGCTGGCCATTGCTGCTGGTTTGACAAGCAGGGGGAAATTCTCACTACCAGTTCTAGCAAACCGGTCTGAACCGGCAGGAACCCACCTCTGCCTTCGATGTTTCCAGAGCGGCCCTGGGGGCCAGATCTAAGCATCCCGTGGCCAAATCCGGCCTGCGAGCCTTGAATTTGACACCCCTGCACTAAGTCATGGTTTCTTAAGCATAGTTATTATTTGGTTTAAGGTGATAATTAAAATTAATCATTTCCTTAGCAATTTATGTGAACATAGTCTATGGCTAGTGCTGTAAAGAAAAGAGAAAAGTTAATTTATAATATATAAGGGTACATGGTATCATGCTTGTTCTAGATAATCTCCTTTTACAAGTGTTTTAAAAGAAACACAGCCCCTTAATCTTTACAAAATAGAATTATTTATCCTTTAAGATAAAACTCACATGCCAGAGAAATGAAACTATTAGATGCACAGAAACAAAAACCTGATTCAATTAAACTGCATTATTTTAAGCTAGGACAAATATAAGAATATGACTTATCTTGTGCTTGCACTTATTTTCTATAAATGGTCTCAGAGAGAGTAATATGATGGATTGAATGAATATACATACATTCACCACCACCCCATTATCTATGATTATCTGTGTACATAGCAAATTTTAAAATAAAAATGAGGCAATGAATTAAATATTCCCATTATCATGGAACGCATATTGACCAATTTGAAATTAGTAGAGAAAGAACAATTTATGACCAAAATTGAACCTGGCAATTACCATTGTAAGTTATGACAATTGTAAAGCAGGTCATCACGTGACTACCTGGATTTTACGCCCTTTTCTTATGGCGGGGGTCATTAAATGAATGTGGTGGTGGTGTTCACTATGAGTATTTTTTGCCAGAAACTGGAAATAATTGCCTGTTTCCAGCAAAACTATTGCAAATCACAATTATGTGACTCTAGAATGCTACAAATAGCCCTAAATGCAGGCTGATTGTTCAGCATCCAAAACGCAGTCATGCAACTGTGGGAGGTGGGTGACTGTCATAACTTCAGAACCAGGTCATAAGTAGCTTTTGTTGGGTTTGTCATAACTTTGAATGGTTGTATTAGCTAAGCAACTGGCCTGAAATCATGGATTGCCTGTGTTGCTAATTGTTTAGTAAAAGCTGGGCAACTGAATTTGTCCTAAATACCTGAAACAATCAAACACAACAGAAGCGCATGCAAAATACTTGGAAAGAGGCTTTTGTAGTGGACACGGTATAAACATAACCATCTGTGACCTTTCCTGGATCATGACCCCCTGCGCTCAGTTTACTCAAGCCCTGGTCATCTCTTGTTTGGACTACTGCAATGCATTCCTCGTAGGGCTACCCTTGAAATCCAGTTGGAAGTTTCAGCAAAATGCAGCAGCAAGAGAAGTCTTTGAGGCCCCATATTACACCTCTGCTCCATTAACTTCACTGGCTACCGGTCTACTTCCCGGTTCAGTTCAAGGTGTCGGTTTAAACCCCTAATGGAATAGACCCAGACTACCTGATGAACTGCCTCATCCCACTAGGACAGGCTGCCCTACTCGTGCCAGCAGAGAAGTCCTACTGCAGATCCCATAGCTCAAAGAATTCCTACTATCAGGATCCAGAGGAAAAGCCGTCTCTGCCATGGTGCTTGTCCTTTGGAACATCCAACCCTCCGGGGTAAGATCTGCCCCAACCCTCCTGTACCTCCATAAGAGGCTGAAGACCTGTTTCTGCCAGTCTGCCTTGAGGATCCAGTGGGGGAGTTCCACAGTGGAGGTGACTGCTGTGTTGATGGCAGTTTCCACCTACCCACCCCGTTCTCTGCCCGTCCATCTTTTGTTATTCTCATTTTCTTTTTCATTATTTATTTTGAAGTTTTGTTTATTGTTTTACTTCTTGTTTTGTTTACATTTGCTTTTATTGTAAGCCACCTAGAAGAGCCCCACGGTGAGATAGGCGGCAAATCAATTTAACGAAATGAATAAACTGCAGCGTAGTCCTATTTTGCCATCAGGGCAGAGCATTTTTTGCAACATACAATTTAGTTCCTATTTCAAGCATGCTGGTAAAGATCACTGTGTAGTGACCTAGGTTCAAAGAGGAAAAGGTGAGAGAGAGAAAAACACCTGCTGCAACCAGTTTAAATGTCTAATTTCCCGAGTGCCAGGAACTATATGATTGAGGCCAGGAAAGGATGCTACTTCTTTAAAAAGCCATCAACAGTGACTTAAATGCCCCCACCCGCTCTGAATCGGCTTCTCCCCCTTTGAATCTGGATCACTGCACCGCCCTAGAAATTAATATGTGGCTGAGTGGATCCCTTGTGTCAGTTCGCTATTAACACTCCAGTTGGCTGTGAAGGGTGGCCTTTTTGCAAAGAAGGGAAATCATGTTCAGAGGAAATGAAGGATAGCATCCCTCCAGGGATGGGTAACATGGCAAACGCACAAAGCCATTATTGCATTTTAGGGAGATGCTCCTTACAATTATATGAAATTATGGTGAAGATTATAGAAAATTATGGCGAGGAGTGACTAGGAGAAAATCCCTAAATGAATCCTTTACAGTACTTTTACTGGAAAAGAAATTAAGAGCTGATGTGAGAGTGGCTAGAATGACGGGGCTGTTGAGGGAGATATCCAGGGAGATTTTTTGGCTCACTAAACGATTGAAATACTGCAGGGAATATAATAACTGGATGGGAGTTGTGCTTAGGTTACCCATGAAATAGTTGATAAATGAGGGTAGCAATGTGATTTGGCCTGAATTGCAGCCTGTAAGAGTATCATTGGGCAGATCTGAAATAAGACATAAACTGCACATTACATTCATGATTGGCTATTCTAATTATGTTCTCATGATGGATTGCTTTTGATCCAAAGATCTTGATATGGTTTAAAAGTTTGAGGGAACAGTCCAGGCCATAAGAAGTCAACTTGTGTTGTCCAGTTATTTAAATTGAAGATATTCTTTCTCTACCATTTTTTTTGCTTGGTTTTTGTTTTTAAGCATTCAGGGCAGTAATCATTAGAAATGAGGGAGGGCCTACAAATATAAGCCCCCTCCCAGCTTATGTTTTCCACAAACAAGTTTTAACAGTGTAATTTTAAGAGCTTTTAGGGAGGAAGATGGGGAAGATTCACGGCCTGTATTTTAACACTTGAAAAGAATCTGACTGTTTATATAGGCAATGAATAAAACGTTCAAGCCCTGGAGCTGATTTAGGGTTGCTAAGAATTCAAGCTGTAACATATAAAGGTGCGTGTGAGAGAGAGATTTGCAAGTTGGAGCAATACTCATAAAGGTGGTGAATGCATTAACCCTCAAATAGAGTAGACTGTAATAGTTGGGCCCCAGATATACCGTATATATATATATATTCTGGTTGTCTCACGTCCTATCCCTTATCAGAAATTTAATGTGGAAATAGCCTAAAACTTTGAATTGCAATCTAAAGTTTAAATTATTTCACACATTTCTTATTTTTTATTATGCATATAGTAAGAAAAACCTAAAAATTACAGTATTAAAAGATGTAAAACTCCAACTACTCATAGCAGGTTTCAAAACCTGGGTGGTTGTTTTTTTTTGCAAACCCCTTGAAAAATAGCTGCATCCCTTTCATTAGAAATGTCATATTCAGGCTTGCAAAAAAAAAAGACTCTGGGTAGCCCTCCAAACCTCAGCCTATGTTCTTGGGTATTATGTTTGTCAAAAGTTAAACATTGCATGTCAAAATAAAAACCTACCAATTGTTAGAAATGGAGGTGGTAAGATGGTGGTTTAAGGATTCTTTTCTTCTTGGGAAGCTGGACAAATTGCCATCCTTGCGGGGAATATGAAGTCTGATTTTATTAGAATTTTATAGGAGAATATGTCTCCATCAGGGGAAAACAAATGGATTATAGACCATGTATATGTATAAGATACATAAAGAAGAGCTGTATCTTACCTCTTGTATATTTAAGTAGCACTTGAATTGTGGATTTTTCTAATTAATGCCATATTGGTTTAAGAAGAAAAACCTTTAAATATTAAAGAACTATTAAATATTTTGTTTGTTTGTTTTGGTAGTGTCTCTTTTGGAGCTAGAATTTCATTCCACATGTTCTGTGTCAGCGAGATTTGAAAATGTGGCCCTTGCATCACCCTCTCGCTCTTCTGTGGCCTTCCCACTCTCTCTTCTAACTTTCAGTAAGAAGTTTATACCAAATAAGAGAGTTCCCAAAGTGTGTTTCTTAGAATGAACTATTTTGAATATTGGAAGGTAAACCTAAGGGGCATGCACATTTAAAAAAAAAAACAACTAAACTGCTTGAAACAAAATAATCCTGCTAGGAATGTTTTATTAGAACATTCAGAAATTTCAGTATGCTGTCACAGAAAAATTGAAATAAGTCCTTGGTCAATTAGTATTTTATATGATAGGGCCACAAATGCAATGGAACAGTACAAAAATGCTATCTAACATACATCCTCATAAAAATAGACTAAAAAATAAATAACTGTAAAACTTTTAAAAACTTCTTTCATAGCACACAATGGCAGTTTGGCCTGCCAACATGACAGCCTGGATTTGAGGTAAGCAAATATGTAGATTCACTGCAGAAATGCAACTTAACAGCAGCAAAAAGTGTATTTTTCTAGCTATTGGTCTGCAAATATTATCAACAAAGCATTTTTTATTCGGCATCCTGAAGGTTCATTAGCATAAGTAACACTTTCTATCATTATACTTGGGTCAATCTGCATTTGGCAAACTGTCTGAAGAAAAAAAATAGGACAGGACAATGACATGATATTGTAACCACAAATTCTTCTACACAACGAAGAATACAGACTGAATGTGTGTGTTGATCACTTTAAGAATATGAAACATTTGGCAAGGGATTTTGTTAAGAGAAAACTCCCTCCCCACCACTTCCCAAATGGAGGATTTTGTACTCTAACATACCAGCAGTGAGTATATCTTTGTGAATGTATAACTTTTCTGTATGAAAGATGGAAGACATTATAGTGTTGCCACGTGCTGTTTATTGTGTTACTCTTGTCAGATTTGCAGCCTGGCTAACCTCACCCCATACCAGAATGTGTGAGGCTACTATCCTCACCTCCTGACTCACTTTACAAGGTTCCTGGAAGGATTATTGAAATGAAGTAAGGGATTTTTGCAACTGGATATGCGATAGCTCGATGCTTAGTATACTATTAGGAAATAGGTGAGGTTGATGCTTAGTTTCAGACTCACAAATGTAAACATCAACAAAGCTGCTTTTTTGGGGGGGGCATTTCAGGATATTTGATTTTTCAAACTTTCTTCAGAGCACGGCTGTGGTCTTGACCCTACAAGAGTAGACATTGGGAGTTGCATAATGAATTTCACTTTCACAGTGGAATCATCAGATATTCACACACCGGTTTTTGTACATGGACTCGTAGTTTGTTTGAATGTGGCTCCCGTTAGCCATTGAGTGGGTTGTACAGCATTGTCAAACTAGCTTTTTAATCAGATTTAAAATAGCTTGATAACTGATGTGAACATTGCTGACTACCCCAAAGGTATTGATGGATAGCACGTTTTATAGCCATGTTACCTGTTGTACACTATTGCTAAAGTAGACCATAAACATCCAGATGCATATCCATTCTCCTTTTTCACCCCCATCAAGTGATGAAGTACAGGATTTCTGTGCAAGCTACTCCTTTAGTATGAGGGTGGCCTCTTTTTAACAGCGGTGGAGTAGATAGTTGAGTACTTCTGTGGACAAGTACTGTCCTGTAGGTTGGGAACAGCGAAAGCTTCAATGTTTTAAAGGCAGTATACCACTATTTCTGACTTAAGTTTAGTTAGTCCTAGAGCAAACGTTTTGCACAGTGGTGGTTCTCTGTGAGCTGAATAATCTGTCAATGCCAGTGGCATGATTCTCCAATAGTTTATTTACCAGTCATATAAATGGAACTACTGCAGTTCTTTGCAGTGAGATAACTAGTGTGCTGAAATTTTGAGTATTTGCAACATACCTACAATTGAGGGGGAAACCAATTTAACCATTTAAATTCAAAAAACAATCCTGAATTCATTGTACTTCCAAGTGGATGCATATAAACATTGCTTGACCGACTTATGTCCTGCTCTTCTCCACATTATTAGTGCACGTAAATATCATGGCACAGTTCAACCCTGTATCTATTAAGAAACATGATAAACTCCTAAACTAATTCTTTGTGTCCTCCCCTTCAATGCCAACCATGTGCCAGTGGAGCAGGTAGTCTCCATGGTAATGTAGCTTGTTTCCATGGCACACTACTGCCAACATGAGTGATATTGTAGCTTTCTTTTTTTATTCTGCCCTTCAATCCAGAAGGCTGGCAGTCTGCATACCTTGAGTGGCAAGGGAAAACCTGCTTTATATACTCTTGAGTTGATAGCCAGACCAACAGGCTAGTTTACTTACCTCTTAAGGCATTGGGTGTTCTTACCAGATAGGTTTTGTGTTCACCATTGCATAATAATATTGATTTATCAGTAAGGTGCAATATCGGAGCTTGACGTAGAAGCAGTAAGAGACTTATTTTCAGCATTAATCCAAAGTTTCAGCAATAAACTCCAATCTTAGGAAAAATATATGTCTAGATGGGCTGCTGGTCTGAGCTTGGCAATTTGGTTGCAAATGTTTTGACACCATTTGAGGAGACATTATCAGTGCACTTTGAATTCAAATCATACAGACCAACTACCAACCTGAGCTACTAATATCCAAATACATTTCATATGTCTAGATACCTGAATGTGACATTTCTGTGTCTGGTGTACCAGTGTCTTTCACCAATGGGGTGGGGTGGGGCAGATGTCCGACAGTTTCCGCTACCAGCTGGCTCACCCCCTGTGTCTCCTCAAAGTGACAGCACCCCCACTGTTGCCTCACCTCATCCTGTGGGACGAGCCTCCCTCCCACCCATCCACCCACCCGCTGGAGACCCCTGGATTCCCTCCCCGGCCCACATGAGCGACGTCAAGCTGACCATGCTCTCCTGGGCCACACCCAGTTGACCGTGACCATCCCAGCCACGCCCCAGCCCCCCGAGGACAACCAGAATTCTGATGCATCCAGCAATGAAAATGAGTTTGACACCGCTGTTCTAGGCAGACTGGCCCACTGCTTAACACCTGTTGCCATTAAGAAACTCCTCCTAATGTTCAACCTGGATCTCTTGTTGTTGTTTATACTTGTTCTGGACTTAATTTTACCACCACCCTTATGTGGAACAGTATTCCTTTTAGACATTTATACTATCATATCTCCGATTGGGCTTCTGTTTTGATAAACATGCCTAGGAACTTTACCAAGTCCTCATTAGGCTTAATTCCTTATTCTGATTTCTGCCTTCTGAACCACTTGCAGAATTTTGTAGCAGTCCGGGAATCTTATTAATAGTGATTAATGAGGAAAAAACTTAATTAAGTCCCAGTGTCTCCTGAATTATTTCCTTAAACTGACTAAATTCATATATAGTCAACTTGCCTGAACTGCACATTATTCTCAACTATGGATGTTTAGAAGTAAGTGTGTTTTAGGATTTTAGTATTTGAACTGTGGCATAGATACAGATATGTTGTTTCTTGAAAGAAAATGTTGGAAAGCAAGCTGAGGTGTGTCATTTAGGCTTGTTCTGGCTCTTACATTCCCACCTCTCTAGCCATCTGTATCTGACATTTGAGACACTTATTCAGTCCTTGGATACACATTGCACAAAGCATGTGCTTCACGGATAAAGCATAGGCTGATTTTAATATTGGCAAAGGAATTTTAATGTGTTTATTTCCCCCTCTGTGGATAAAGGAAAATCCAATATTATGCCTGTCGTTCTTTAATGATGCTCTCCTTTGCAGCCACATAATAGTTTTTCAGTCCTTACCCTTTATCGGTTTGATCATAATTTTTGAGAACAACTGGTCACAAAAGCAGTTGGTCATATGTCAGACAAATATAGCCATATCTCATTGGTTTAATGACAGTACTTAGCACACAATGTAATTTTGAGTAGCACATCAAATCCAGCATTGAATAAGTCATCAGAACAAATTATGCCTTGTGGTGTACCTGTCATTTATAGAATCAGTTGAAATCATTCGTTTCTGAAAAGGCAGTGAAATGGGAATTCTTTGTGCTTGTTTTTTCATAACTCATGGGGTGTTTAAAACGTCTACTATTGGTACACTTTTTCCCAAATTGGAAAAACTGGAATGTTAACTAGGCCACCAATGATCAAATGCCAGGTGCAGTATTAACAGAGAGAAATCAAGTTCTGAATGTAAGCAGGGAAGAAAAGAACCTTAGTTTATATACTAGATATATTTTTATGCATTCAACTACTGTGTGGAACTGCATTACCCATCATGCCATTCTTCAGTAGAACATATTATTATTAGACCACAAGGCTTGAATCTAACTCTTTAGGACTGATCAGTTTCACCTCCGTTAATATTCAGGTTTAGTCCCCCTTGAAGAGGACAATTTTGTATAACCTAGGGAGGTCAGAAACAGACATTTGGAGAAGTGCTGTTTATCAAGCTGTGAGGAGATGCTTCAGCTTGGGTTGGCAGCTTCAAAAGAGATTGTATGAAAGTTAACCAAATGCTGTATGAAGAAATATGTTTTGTGTGTGATGATTTGCACTTCTCCAAAATTATAAAAGAAGTTGTAAAATTGTGCAAAATGCTGTAGAGGTTTTGTTGTTTTCCATTTTTCTGGATGGTCTTGGCATTTTTTAAAAAAGTCTAACTAGTTCCTCTGTTGCTTTTTCAGTTGAATAGAGTCAATCATTTGCTATTATTTAAAAGCATGCATTTGGGTACTTTTGATCTGCAAGTGCCATGACTTGTTATGGCCCTAGAGCCTTTGCTTTTGATCTTATAAAATCCCTGATGATTTTTGTTTAGCCAAAACTGCTCTTGTTATAAGCAAAGGTATGTACACTTCTAGTTTGTAATTGTTTATGGGGTTATGTTCTATTTTGTAGGTAAACTGTTTTTTGTGGTTACCTATATTGAGAAAATGTTATATGGTGGCATTGGTAATGTTGTAAATAAACCATTAACTGAATATTAATGCCTTTGTTTGGTATTCCTCTTCTATGTGCCCTTGTCTGTGACTAGTCAAGTCAAGACAAGAGTATTTCAAGACTTGTGGTATGCATGTATGTTTTTTATTCGTCCACTGGAGTCTTGGTACGTTGAACTTATAACTAAAACTTCTAGCCTTCTTGATGATCAGATGGGATTTAACTTAGGAAATGGAAGACTTTCCATTGTTTTATCTACCAGTTGCAAAATATCTTGCATATTAAAAGCAGCAATATTTCATTTTGGTTAGTTCGCTTTATGGACACCCTTTGTTTAAGAGATGAGAGTGCCATATGTTATCAGTTTGGTTTAACAGTCAAACATTAATGATTGGGATTGTTGAGCCACAGTCTGGACTATCGTAAGTTGGACTACATTAAACACACAATTCTCTACTTTACTTTTCTCTTTATTGCAAAGTGTGAACTCTTGAGTTGTGCCCATGTTTTCTTCTTCAAATTCTTGCCTAGAATTAATATGTGATTCATCCTAGAAATGTCTGCTTGCAAGCTTGATGGTAGAAAGAAGATTGAAATGAGTATAGTCTTCTCCAGTTAATGAGAAAAATGAACGATTGGAATTCTATCTGGTCAGGAAAGACAGAACCAATTCTGCCTGATGGATAGATTTGTATACAAATATAATACTAATGTTTATGTGGTTGACTGTATTCACTGACAGAAATGCTTAATGTTCTGAAACATTTTTGTGATGGAAATGCCTGTTGCTTTTACATGTACAGTAGAATAGATTGCTGAATCCTCAAAACTGCATTAGAGGTCTGGGGTGATCTCTGGCACAGGCTAGGTACATGCGAGAGAAGAACAGAAGCACCCGTGGAATAATGGAAATGTGCAAAGATACTTTTGGAATTCAGCCCATGGGTTCCCACTTATGGAAACAGCCCTTTGTCCCATTGGAAGTGATAAATCACAGAGGTTAGCTCTGCAACTCCCATCCAAGGGCTGCAACAGCATATAGGTTTCCCTGCCAATATAAGAACTTTTTTGGAATAGAATTAGTTTTATTTGGCCTGCAGCAATATCAAAAGGACAAAACAAAAGCAGCATTTGGGGGAAATAACTACCTTCTGTTTTTTTGGGTTGTTTTTTTTGCAAACTACTGGTACAGAGCAAGTTGCCAGTAACACTTGTCTAGACATGATCTTTTCTAATATCCAAGATCGGTGTATACATAATATGTGGTTCCATTTAAGCAGTGCAAGGACAGGTAATAAATTTCCGAGCATCTGCTACTTGCTCCAGGGTATAGAATTGGATGGCAAAGGGCTGTCTAGGAAGGAGCATGTGTTTCAGGTTCATAAATGATAAATAAGCCTGTCGACACACTTAGTAAAGTTTCTAAATCTGTGTTTTCATGTTCGGTTAGTTGTGCAAAATCCTGGCTTTGATATTGGCATAAACTATTCTGTGTCTGGACTGTAGGTGCATTACTGCTATGCTTTGTATTTGATAAATTACTGTCAGGGCTTCTTCTGACAACCTGTCTCTCAATTCTTTAAAAGATTCCTTGAGTTAAAGAGCTTTGACTTTTCAGCCTCTCTGGCCCCTTTTTCATGTACCTCATTGTGGGAGAATTGCAGTCCTAATTCACGCAAGTACCAGAAGAAAGATCTGCACTGCCTGGGGGACGGGAGGGGAAGCCAACAGATAACCCGACTCTTTGGTTCGTATTCCCCAGGAAATGCCTCCCATTTCCTCAATCAGTCCCTTGTGAGATGGGTGGCTACACAAATATGATAAATAAAATAAACAGGCAATGAGTCAATTCTGGACTTTGCTTGCATTGGATGATATCTCACTCTGCAAATAGTACTGGGGGATCTATGGAATGGTGCACCAATTGAAATAGCTATGTAGTAGGGTAGATGTTAGGGATATTTCAGACGTTCTAGTCATAAGAAATGTTAGTGATTGGTATATTCTGAATGAGACAAGCACCAAAGATTGAGTTAAAAGTTTCAGGGGGAGGGGGGGAAACCTTTGTTGTTGTTTTTTATTTCATGACAGCAAGAGTAATTGAGGTTGACATCTATGCTGAATGTTTCCCACTACCCAGTGTAGACAATTTGGTGAGGTAATGCTTTTTAAAAGTTTTTTTTAAATACAGGTAATTAATTCTCATCTTAAACCCATAATGGGGACAATCCATTACGGGGGACAATCCCCCCCCCCATTAGGGTCATATGTCATGACAGTCATAATGACTGACCTGATTTTGAGACTTTTTTTTGTAATAATCATTCAGTTAACCTAACTGAGGGGGGGGCATTTTTGCTAAAAACCAAACTGTAACTAGTTATTTATTTATTTAGCATATGGCATATAATGCCAGGGAAATCTATTATGTGCTAGACAAAATGCAGTCCTGACAGCCTAGTTCAGTGATGGCGAATCTGTGACACACATGCCACAGGTGGCACGCGGAGCCATATCGGTGGGCACACGAGCTCCTCACCCACTCTCGGAGTCCCTCTGGAGGCCCCCGTTTGCCAACTGCCAGAAGTTGGGAAATGGGCCATTTCTGGAGGGCCTCGGGGTGGTGGTGGGGAAGGCCGTTTCGCCCTCCCCAGGCTCTTAGAAAGGCTCCGAAGCCTGGGGAGAGCGAAAAGCGGGCCTACCGGACCCACCAGGCCATTGCGTGCCAGGAGTGGGGGGGCATGTAATTATGGGTGAGGGCACATGCACATATTACCCTACCTTCCCCCCTTTTTTGATACACGATGGCAAAAAGGTTAGCCATTACTGGCCTAGATTGCTAGTTTATTCTGTTCAGTCCTTGCACACTTATCCTTGATGCACTGTGTGGGGCAAACCACCTTTACACCGGTTAACTATCGGGGCTCAGATTGATGGCTCTTCTGGGTTCCTCTGTTAGTCTTGCCTCACCTTGTGTCGCGATGCCTTGCATCTGGCCAGGTCCAGCTCCGGTTTATGCTCTCTGCACACACGAATGCAGCTAGTTTTTCCCCACTGAAATGGTACCATTTATCTATTCGCAATATTGAGCCACGGTGGCGCTGTGGTTAGAGTGCAGTACTGCAGGCTACTTTCCCTGACTGCTGGCTGCCTGCAGTCTGGCAGTTCAAATGTCACCAGGCTCAAGGTTGACTCAGCCTTCCATCTTTTCGGGGTGGGTAAAATTGGAACCTAAATTGTTGGGGGCAATAGGCTGACTCTATAAACTGCTTAGAGAAGGCTGTAAAGTCTAAGTGCTATTGCTATCGCCTGATTCCGAACTGCTGGGTGGGCAGAAGCATTTGCAAATAATAATTTAAAAAAAACATGCACAGGATTAGCAGAAGCAACTGTGGTGTTCTTCACTAGAGTGCGTTCCTTGAACATGGAGAACACTGCTGGTTGAAAGTAAAGGGCAACTAATAAGCGCTTCCTAGATGCCTGTTGTACAACATTAACACTGTAACCACACACAAAAATTTGCACGTATGCTAAAACTCAACCCAAATCAATATAGAATCATGTGCATTTTTAAAAGCATCGTGAAGCTCAGTATCCACAAGATTCAACTTTGAGCCCAAAGGGCACATGTAGTAGACAAAAGGAATATTTTGTTAGCCGTCTGTACAGTCACACTATTTCAGGAGCATATACAACACATGCACTCATACTTTTGTTTCACTTGCCTACCAAAACAAACATATATATGTAATGCATCCTTCCACCCACACATTGTTCAGTTCCCCATAGCAATTTTGTTTTAAAAATCAATAAAGTACCCAATGGATTGAGAGGGTTTCTTCTGGGAACCATGGTTTTCTGCCTGGTAATGTGCTTAACTCTTTCTTCTGAACATTTTTCATATGCCATCTGGCTTTAACCAATGGTAGCCAGGACATTGCTACTCTCTGGTACTATACTGGCTATACTGGAAAAAGGTACATTGTGTTCATAACAGCAACCCAACTGCAAAATGACAATCCTATTGTAGTGCCTGGAATGATTGGAACACACAGAATAGTGCTGGTTGAAATTGCCAAGTTTTGTTACATGTTCTTGGACACTCAAAGAAGCCATTTCAAGCCTAAAACATTTTGCACATGTTTACCTAAAAGTCAAACCAGCAAAACGATGAAAATGACAGCAGAATTCATGTTTCCAAATCTTTTTTCCTTCTGCTTTAGAGATTTTTTTAAAAAAACTTAGGGATGGGTTAGAGAGTACAAAATAGACACAGTGGATCTTTTCCATCATATTTAATCCCCCCCCCAAGAAATCGGTGTTTAGATAGATTTTGCCAGTGTTAGATGGTACCTCCAAGATTGATTGATATGCAGTAAACTAAAATGGAATAATTCAAATAAAATTGATTCTAAGGACATGTACTTGCATGTGTCCTGGGGCATTCAGATGGTTTTAGGTAGCTCCTGGTAATGTCCCAGGACACATGCAAGAACATGTCCTTGGAATTAATTTTTTAATTAATTACCAGGAGCTACATAAAACCATCTAAATGCCCATCTGATTCTTGACTGGGGTAGCTGACCACCCACCACTGTTCTTGACATTCCCTTCAGTACCAAGGTGGGTTCTGGATCTTCTTATTGCTGGTTCGGTCAGGGACAGGCTGCGGCTGTGCGTGTGCATGCTTTGCGCACCACATGCACACACAGTACGTAAAAAAACCTGTGCATGCACAGAAGCAAAAAACAAGATGGCGCCACCTATGGTGCCGCCAAGAGAACTGGCTTGGGGGCGTGGCAGGCCCAGGTCGCTAACAGTTCCAGCGAACCGGGCCACCAAGTTACTAATGGTTCCATAGAACCGGACCGAACCTGTAGGAACCCACCTCTGCTTCGGTGGTTAGCAAACGTCACAATTTTGGAAGAGTGGTCTTCCCTTGCTGCTTGCTGGGCCTATTCCTTGCTCCTGTTTCCTGAGGGTAGTTGCAAAGCCAAAGAATAAAAAAGGAGTGGGGTGGGATTTCGTTGGGAACAATGCTGGGCTGGCCATTTTCCTGCTGTGTAAGCAGGCCTCCCATAACAACCTGGCATGGCCTTTCCTGGCCTTCCTTAGAAGGATAGAAAAGCGAAATGGAGGCTGATACTATATATCAGAGAACAGAGGGGAGTTGGATCTGTTTGGGCAAATATTCTATGAAAAACTGTTGTCTTGCTTCTTGTGTTACTGAACTTGCATCCCACCTTGTACTGTGCTGTGACTCTTGAGGCAATTCATAATCATAAAACCCAATGCGGTACATTAAGTTATTAGGGAGAAACCCCAACAGATGCTCAGGTAACTAATCAAATGCTGGCAGATAAAAGGCCTTTTAAAAAACAACAACCCCTTGCATGTTGTCACAAGCATAGTGAACAAGAAGGATCTTGCATTGTGCCTAAAGAATAGCGGTATTAATGCCAAATATAAGAGTTGAAAGGAATGAGTTTCTGATGGTCATGCCAGGGGAAAGACATTCTGTAAATAAGGGACGTATGGCAGAATTCTTAAAAGAGCAGGAAACAAGCAGTAAAGCAGCCATTGACTTGAAAAGAGGTTCCGGATTTAAATGTTGGATACAAGTACTCCTTGACTACAGGTAAGGCCACAATTAAGGCCATAATTTTATGACCTTTTTGCCACGCTTGCTAAGTGAATCACTGCAGTTGTTAAGTGGTCATTAAGCGAACCCAACTTCCCCCACTGACTTAGTTTCTTGGAAGGCAGCTGGGAAGGTTGCAAATGAGGTTCACAGGATCCCAGAATGTTGCAACTGTGCTACACTCGTGAGAGTTGCCAAGAGCCCAAATTTTGATCATGTGACCGGGAGGATGCTAAGTGTGAGGACCACTTGTAAATCCCTTTTTTTTCCCAATCATTGTAGCTTTGAATGTTTGCTGAAAGAAACGGTTGTGTAAAGTCGAGGACTACCTATGTATGCAGAACTCCTTCCTTTTATTTTTATTTATTATATGATTTATATGGCCGTTCATATCACAACAGTGATTCCTATATAGGCTTCCTGATTCCCTGCAGTAATTCTCTATTTTTCCTAAACTTGTCTGTATAGAAATGTGGGACTAAGTGTTTAATTGCTGTGTCTGGTACAAAGCCTTAACACCAAGGGATTAAATCTAGGATGAATGCCATAATTTGCTCACCATTAAAGAGTATGCCTCCTCCCTCAAATCTCTAATCTTCAGCAAGTCACATATCTCTTTAAGCCTTACAAGTTTTCAGAGTTGTCTTATCTGATATAAAACCACTCACACCTACACAGACAAGCAACTCACCAGAATATAAACTGACAGCAAACAGAACTCCTTACTAGCACTGATTATGTTACCTAGTTAAGGGTAATGAAATGTCTACAAGAAAACAAGCAAGCTCAGAGAGCACCAAGGATCCCTTATCTTAGGGGTGTCAAACTGGATTTCTTCAAGGACCGGATCAACATTGTAATTGTCCTCTGCCGGCTGGGGGGGGGAAACAGGACAGACGCCTCCTGCAGCACCTTTCTGGCCAAAATGGGGTGCAGCCCTCCCCCCATGCTGCAGGAAGCCATCCAGGCTGAAAACAGGATGCGGGGTGCTGCAGTCCATGCCCCGTTCTTACTAGCAGAGGCACCGTGGACCGGTCCTTTGGTATTTCCAGCCCAGCCCCACAGACCAGATCTAAGCACCCCCACAGACCGGATCCAGCATGTGTGTCTTGAGTTTGACACCCCTGTCATTTGATATTTTATAGTGGATGGAAAAGTTGAAGCTTTCAAACGTTAAGGCACATGATTATGAATTTAAATTGAATTAAATTAAACTTGCCCAGGCCTTAGGTGTTTATTTTGATACAAGTATTTTGTAATTTGTTGAACATATATTTGAGATTTTTTTCAGACACACAAGAGTACAGGGAGTCCTCAATTTACAACCATTCGTTTAGTCATTGTTCAAAGTTACAACGACACTGAAAAAAGTGACTTATGACTATTTTCCACACTTAAAATCGTTTTAACATTCCCATCGTCATGTGATCAGAGTTCAGGTGCTTGGCAACTGGTTCACATTTATGATGATTTCAGTGTCCTGGGGTCATGTGATCACCTTTGGGGCCTTCTGACAAAGTCAGTGGCGAAGCCGGATTCATTTAACAACCGCGTTACTAACTTAACAATGGCAGTGATTGACTTAACAATTATGGCAAGAAAGGTTGTGAAATGAGGCAAAACCCATTTAACAGCTAACTTGCTTAGCAATGGAGATTTGGGGCTCAATTGTGGTCATATGTTGAGAACTATCTACATGTGGTCTATCACTAGTTATTTTATCATTCCAACAATAATGACTAAGAATTGCCAGTCACAAACAAGGATTGAAATGAGTTTTGCAAATAGGCTTTTGATTAAGAGCCAGATTGGTATAATAAATATGATGGACTACATGCCAGGAGATGATGAATTATAGTCCTCCTTTTAGGCAGCTAGTCAGTCAGCATCTCTCAACCAGGGTTGAAATCCTACCAGTTCGGCAGAAACGTTAGCGGACATGTGGCCTGGTTCAACGAACTGGTAGCGATGACTGGCTGGCCACGCCCAGTTTCTGCTCTGCAGCTTGCCTGCCTGAAGTGCTGCATCCCTGATCTGCCTGCCAGGTAAGCCTGTGAAGTCGCGGCCTACCTAATTGCCCCTGCCCCCCCATCCCAACTTGCCTCCCCTACTTCCTTCCTGTCATGCTTTCCTGTATTCCACGCAGCCTTCCTGGCATCCCCATGGCCAGCTTGCAAAGGCAGGCAAGCAGAAGGCCATGTGGAAGGAGGAAACCATGTTGGTCACAGGGAAGGGAGCTAGCAGCCTGCTCCCTTCCCTGCAGCCCGGCCATGCTTCCCTGCCTTCCTGGTGGTCTCCCATGCCTACTTGCCTTCCAAGGCAGCGTCCAGCCCATGACGGGAGATGTACCACTTCTGGCCCGGCCCGGCCAGTTGGTGGGTGGACAGCTCTTGGGGAAGACTCAACCACTGCATTGGGGCTGAGAGGGGCGGCAGCAGGAGAAGGAAGAAAGCGAACCATGGCAGTGGCGCTCCGGGAGGGCAGGCAGTAAGGGTCCCTCACAGCTGCATACTGCCTCCGTTGGACATGCTGAATATGCAGGCACGTGAGGTAAGGCCGATGCTGGCAGTGGGGCCCCAAAAAGTTTTTTTACCTCCCCAACAGATAAAGCTACCTGCTTTGAAACAGAGTGCCGCTGCTTCCCACCATCGGTGAAGCCACCCCGTCACCCTCATCATTCTCGGTCCCTTCGTTGTCACCAGGCAGTCGCCTTCTCTGGAAAGACCGTGCCGCTGCCAAAGAAGGGCTGTCTGGCTTGTGTTTAGCCAACATGAAGCATTACAGCATGGCTGAGGAGCCTCAGATGCCCGACGCCATGCGCTCTTGCTTGCATAGCTTCCCCAAGAGGCAGAGGGACTTCAAGGACTTCACCACCATCTTGGCTGAGTTACGGGGTTGCACGAAAGCTTCCTTCAAATGGAAAAATGGCAGGAGCAAGAGTGCACTTCTTTTCTCTCACAGGGGGTGCTCAGCCAGGAAGGGGGGAGGGAGCGTCCAATGTGGCGCTCCACCACCATTCTGCTCATCTTAAAGGCGCCTCACCCTGCCGCCCCTGGCCAGTGTTAAGCATTATAGTACGGACAAGAAACTGCAGCCCAATACTGCTCTCCTGCTTGCAGAGCTTCTCCGTAGTATGTTGAGGTAGCCTCCAGAATGGGTTAACTTTGTCCTGTCTTCTGATTGGACCAAGTCTTTAGCT